>PVIY010014141.1:0-57289 GCA_004026745.1 Myrmecophaga tridactyla | reverse complement strand
TAGATATCACCTTGTTATCCAAGATGTAATGGAGAGGCTGGAGGGAACTGTCTGAAAATGTGGAGCTGTGTTCCAGTAGACATGTTTCTTGATGATGATTGTGTAATGATATAGCTTTTACAATGTGACTGTGTAATTGTGAAAACCTTGTGTCTGATGCTCCTTTTATCTACCTTGTCAACAGATGAGTAGAACATATGGAATAAAATAAATAATAGGGGGAACAAATGTTAAAATAAATTCAGTTTGAAATGCTAGTGATCAAATAAAGGAGGGGTAAGGGGTATGATATGTAAAATTTTTTTTCTTTATTTTTCTGTTGTCTTTTTATTTCTTTTTCTGAATTGATGCAAATGTTCTAAGAAATGATCATGATGATGAATATGCAACTTTATGATAATATTGTGAATTACTGATTATATATGTAGAACAGAATGAGCATATATTAAGGATGTTTGCATTTCTTTCCTGTAATTTTTTTTAATTAATAAAAAATTATTTAAAAAAAGGAGAGATCATGGTCTTCATACGTTTTTCTTTCTACTAACTTGAAGCTTCAGCAGATTTTGAGGGAGATTTTGAGTACAAAAGAGCAAGATAGACGACAACTGGGTTCTTGAGGACTGTGGAACTGCTTTCAGGCCCTGCCCTATTAATTTCCAACTTAATTTACATGAAAGAGGAACAAACCCTATCTTGTACAACTATCAGTTGTTTTTAGATTCCATCTTTTATGCTAAGTAGATTTCTAACTGACACAATATTAGGTATTTGGAAGTTAGGTGCTGCACATAACAAAACTAAAAATATGGTACAGTCTAAAAAATTGGGCAACAGGTAGTGGAGACTCAGGTTTTGCATTTAGTGGCAAATGTTTCTTTTTCAGTTGACTGAGGTTGTAGCATTAGGGGAAATCATAGGAAAGATTAAGGATTTTTGTATGTTTTGACTGCTGTTTGACTCTTGCAACAAGTCTTACGGGCTAGAGATAGGCAGTATATGAGAAGAGACGGGAAGAGGCTAGTTTTGCTAAAAGAAGCGCTCTTTGCCTGAGGCCTACTATATAAGTTGATTAAGAATGTGCTACCTTGGACACTTGCAGGACTGAAAAGGGCAACTGCTTCTGCACCAAAAACTGAACCAGTTATAAGTAGTAGCTAAAAAACTGCAGGCTTAGCAAGACATAGAATGTGTTTCATGATACACATTTGCCTGTTGGCAAAGAGTAGATAGTGCTTTCCTCCCACTGAAGTCTGTTACTGTATCGTAACAGTAGCTACCTTTAAATTGAAAGAAAAATGGACAAAGAACTACAACTAGCAAGTAAACGATGAGTCAGTAAGCTTTAAAAAGACATGTCTCGGTAAGGTTTTTGGCTGTGATTACAAAGACAGGGAATTGACTGAAAGTAAGAAAACATGAATTCCTATTTAATGGAACTATACTGCTTGCAAAAGGCTATGACTAATTAGGCCCTTAAGCACTCCCCAAGCTTGTACAGTTAGGAAGTGGGCTGGATCAACCACTCATCTCCCAAGAAGCAGATAACTCTCCAAAGCCAGTCTCTTATATGGCCACAGAGGATGTTACTCAAGAAGGAATTTCTTAGATAGCAAAACTAGGGACCATGAGGGCAATAAATAAAGGAGTTCATCACAGACAGCAGAACCAAAGATTTCCTAATGGACTAATCAAGGAACTTTATTCCTAGGCCAGGGAGTCTTTACAATTTCTGCTGAGCAAGATTTGATCCTATCCATGGATTAATGGGTATTCTGTGTCTCCTATTTTTCTCTTATCCAATTCAAATTTTATTTGAGGTTTCCCTATTCCTATTTCACTGTTACATATTGAGTAAGAAAGTAGGATAAATAACTTTTAGTTAGTGGGTTTCAGGACCATTAGCTACTCCATCTCGACATGATAGAAATGACTGAATGTCACCCAGAGTTTCTGGACCTTCGGATTAGTTCAGTAACCAGATGGCATTCTGGAGTTAGGTTCTCAGTGAGGGGAGTCTAAATGTGGAAAGAAAGATGCATGTGGATGGATGAATGGATAGTGGCAAGGACTGCTACTTGTACCCCAACATCTGTTTTCTCCCTTTTTAAAGCTTTAGCTGACTTAAGACTGCCTGAAATAAAGACTGTATTTCCCAGCAACCCTCGCAGCCGTGTGGGTCTTCCAAGTGTTCTTAAAAAGAATAGACAAACCTTACTTCACTCTTTTCTCCTTCCTGTTGCCTATAATGAGGGTGTGTATATTGGAGCTTCATTAACTATCTTGGACTAAGGAGTAAAGCTGTCTGCTGTGGATGGCAATGGAAAAAGAACAAAAGAGCTAAGTCTCTAGTCACTGTGGAATGACTTCTTCTAGACTTCTTTTACGTGAGACAGAAATTTAAAATTCCCTTAAAGCCAGCATTATTTGGGGGTAAGCTAGATTGTTCTGTTGTCAACAAGGTTAATCTTGGAAGTACCTTTCCCAGAATACCCTTCCTTGTTCCAGGTTAGAGTTCTACAAAAGGAAATTGCTCATGATTTTGAGAGGCAGAAGTGACACAGTAGCCATGACTCTCTTAAAGTCTTTATTGACCCCATGGTGATGAGCAGATGTGGAGAAGCCAGTGGGTTTCAGCTTGTACTCTCTCCTGTACATCCAGTTCTTCTACTTGACTTCTAGTCCTGCTGATCAATAGATGTGCCAAGTCTACCACCACACACTTGTCTATGGACACACAGAGGTGGTACCTATACAGAGGCAATAAATATTGAATATGTCACCACAGTGAATAGCTTGGGAAAGAATAAATTTTGCTGACAATCTGTTTATCTATTTCTTCTTAAGAACCCCAAAAGGAAAACCTCTGGTCAGTAGGGTTCCACTCAAGGCAAGGTCTAGTGTCATTTGTTTTGTTTTGTTTGATATTTAAAAACTGAGGAAAGATTAATACTACACCCTGGCATAATGCCTAGTGAAGCAGAGACTCTGGGCTAAGTTGTCAATAATCAACTCTGACAGAACAAAAGAACAGATCAGAACTTGATATTGGGGTGTAAATGAAAATGAAGTCAGACAGATGGAATGTGCCTGGGGGTTACTATACACACATACACATACAAGGAAAGGAGAAAAAAGGTAGGCAACAGAGAGAGTTGCTGTGAAATACTTTTGAATTCTTTTAGATCTCAATGCTGTAAATAGTCTGAGTCCTCATTTTCTTGGCCAGTGTGGAAGACACTGTCAGTACCATATTTATTTCCCTCAACACTTATTATTTCTTAACTTGCAGAAAGCATCCTACTGCTAGTACAGGACTCTGCCCACAAGGGCTATTTCAGCTGTGGTGCAGAGGAGGTCCTAAGTGCTGGGGAGCAGCCCTCAGTTAATGACCATTAGCTAATGGCTTATTGAGATTGGAGGATAAATGCCCTAGTTTTCTCTCCCCCTCAGGTGGAATAATCTGCAAACAATTTACAATTTAACATAACTCCTATAGGCTTCCCAGTCTTACTTCCCTCCTCCCTTATCAGTGCTTGCTAGAATCAGCTCTCAAAAAACTACTTGCATTTAAATCTTTTGCTTAGAGTCTACTTTGGTGAGAACCCAACCTAAGCTAAGTTACTGGGAAATCACTCCTGCCCCCAAATAATTGGCTAAAATTTTCCACTAATTAAGGTAGAAATTCTACCCATTAGAGATGCATGTAGCATATCAGGTATTAATATGAGGAATTCAAATAACCCTTGCAAAATTATAAAGGAGTTATCATTTGTTTTACATATTTTAGGGGAAAATAAATACATTGTTTTCCTTTTACTAATATTTGACATAGCTTCAGATTTGCTCATCATGAAGTAAATAAATTCCTACTGTCTCATCCTGATGTAGCATGAAACATGCTACATGTTGAGGGTTGAGGCTGCAAGCTTCCAGGAACATTATGTGAAATACCAGAAGAACCAGGATCAAGGCTCTGGAGTTTCAGGAAGCAAACTTTATTAATCTGTGTGCACAGGGCTCAGCCGAGTTACCTCTGAAAGTCTGAGGCCTGAACAGGGGATGACACAGGGTTGCATAGGCAGAATGGCTTGTTTTGTGGCAGGGTTTTCCTAACATGGTAATTAGTGGTGCTCAAGGGAAGTGATTGGCTGTGTGCTGATGAGGAAGGGTTGCAAAGCTGAGTTTACAGAAGCAGATGGGCGGTCTCAAGGGAAGGGTTTTACAGGGACTTCTCTCATTCTGCCTACATGCAGTTTCAACTATCCTTGGGGCCTGAGAGACTTTTCAAGGAGTAAATGGCCTGAGTAACAGAGGCCTGTCTGCTGCAAGAGGAAGTGATTGGACAAACAGGGACTGCCTGCTACATCCCCCCCTGCCCCCGTGATGCTTGTCCATGTCAGTGGACAGTTGCATCACTTACACTTTATCTTCTTCTAGTTGTAGGGTCTGGTACTGATGCTTCCATACAGCCAGGATTTTTGCCGAGGTCTGTTTTTCTATCAGGGCTTCAATGGAACGTTGTAAACTGCTTATTAGGAGTGTCAGGAGGCATGGAACAAGGAAGCATATACCTAGCAGGCCTAGGCACTGGCAATCAGGGTTTTGAATCCCCCAACATAGAGAACCATCCTCCAAACAGATCACCTGGGTTCCACCTTTTCCACGTTTGTATAGGAACGAGGGCTAGTTTTCTCATCTCATTAGTTATTTCTCTAATAGCCTTTCCTTGTTCATCTATTTGGAGGCAACAGTCAGTCCGATTGAATTTCCCACAGACCACTCCCTCATCTGCCAGGAGATAGTCATGGGCCAGTTGGTTTTGGTAAATGGCTTCTCAGATTTTATCCTGGTTAAGGCCTCCAGTGCCCATGAAGTCCTGTTAGTTATTAGCTCCAGAACTGCCTGAAGGTAGATGATATGGTTGAGCATGTAGATGGGGGTTCAGTACCCCCAGGACCCATCCTGAGCCCAGGTGGCAGGTCCATAATTTTGAATTATTTGTTCTGGAGGCTACTCATTATCTTCCCAGCTCACTATTTGGATGTTATCTGTTACTCCCTGATTTTCTCTAATGAGGGCCTGTAGGGAGTACCCAAGCTGGTTACCCCAGAACAGGGGGGCTAAGAAAGAGGCCAGGCGAATGGTTCTGAGTGTACAGGACCCTGTCCACTTGCTTGTAGGGCAGCCACTTGTAGGCTGTTTTCCTGCATATCCAGTAAAATCCATCTGGGGCCTGCCAAGGGCTTTGGGTACCTACGTTGTCCCAATACCTGGTCAGATTAAGTATTTTGAGTTACATGAGGAAACTCTCAGCTACTAGTCCCCGACAACTCCATAATGTTCTGTCATAGTGGGAGCATTGGGATACCACTAGAGCCACTACTGGTTCCCCAGTGTATTTGGTAGGATCAAAAGAGTCGCTATAGTGACTATGGGGGTGGGGAGGACAGCTGTGGTGGAGTTTGGCTGCAACTGGAGGTGCTCTTCTATCCTCAGCGGAGAGACACCAGTGATGACATAGTATCCTAAGGACGTGTACGTGCTGAAGCTTAGGGTGACCTTTGCACCGGGTGAAGTGCTAGATGATATAGGCACTCCTTGCAAACATAGGGAATACTCTGCCACTGTATTTGGCAACTGGGAGTCAAGCACTTTGAGGTGCCTAGGCAGAGAGTGTATTCTGTGGTGTTAAATGTGCATGTCGAAGTCTGACCTGGGCAGGTGACATGGCAGTAGTACACTACAGTGGATTTACCTCTTCTCCGGAATAAACAGTTTGGAGACTGCCTGGCATGCATCGCCCCCCACCCCCCACCCCCCACCCCAAGGGGGTCACAGGGACAATGAGCAAACTTATGAGGGTGAGGAACATGATGGTGGTTACAGAGTACCGAGCTAGAAAGGATCCCACCAGATTAAAGCAAATTTGGTTTTGGGGAAGAACTCCAGGCACACTGCTTCTAGGAGGGCTAAAACTGCTAAATGAAGAACAAATGCAAAGCACAAATAAAAGACAACAAGTCCACAGACTTGGTCTGCCGGGATGTCCATGTGCTGACTTTTGTAATCTTCAGCCATGCAAAGGTCAGTCAGCTTCCGGGGGTGACTGAAGCAGGGCTCAGAGGTCTCCTCAGGCTTCAACCATGAGTTGACTAGCTGCTTCTGGTGAACTAGAGCAGGACAACGACCGTCATTCAGGCCTCAGTGGTGGGCTGGTCAGCTGATCTTGGCTGAGATGAAGAAGGGTGCAGTAGCTTCCAGAGAATAATGCATGTCAGGTATTCAGGATCGGGGTGCACTCCCAGGGGTTGTCTGTGGTGGTCCTCTTGACTTGAGAGTGGTGAATCCATGGGATGATCTCAGCAACTCTGACAGCCATTGGGGTTTCTAAAACAACATGGTAAGGGCCTCTCCATTGAGGCTGGAGGGAGCCTTTTATCTAGTCCTTAACCCATAACAACTCCCCTGGTTCAAACTCATGTATTGGGGTGGGGGGTAAATGCTGAAAGGCTTGGGCATTGCTTCTACAGCTTTCCCTTTCAACTCATGTATAATCCACCCCAGGCTGAACCAAGTGTTGGGTTAGGCTTAAATTCCCAATTTCTCTGAGATTTCCCTGCAAGACTCTGGTAAGGAGTGGTGGCCTCCCATATACTAGTTCAAAAGGGGAGAAACCTATTTTCTTTGTAAGGGCAGATCTAATTCTAAACAGAGCTATTAGGAAGTGCCTATACCCAGGTCAGTTTTGTTTCTTGGCAGATTTTCTTCAATTGTCCCTTTTGAGTTTGATTCATCTGCTCTACCTTTCCACTGCTTTGAGGCTGATAGGCATTATGGAGTTTCCAAGTTATCTGCAAGACTTTTGCTAGCTTTTGGAGGGTCTCAGCTACAAAAGCGGAGCCATTGTCAGAGCTGATGGTAAATGGCATTCCATACAGAGGAATGATGTCTTTTAGGAGGGCTTGTGTCAACTCCTGGGTTGTTTCTGAGCAGGTACAATTCTACCCAACCTGAGAAGGTGCAGATGAATACCAGGAGATAGCAATATCCCTGGGCCCTACGAAGTCTACCTGTAGGTCTTCGAATGGACTTAGACCTGCTAGCTGGTTATTTAGTCCTCCCATCCTGGCACTGGGTTGTTTGGCACTATTTCTTTGGCAGGTAACACAACTCATGTGCTAGCTTTACCCAAGAAGGGACTTTGAGTATGTAGAGGTGAGTGTTCAGACTGGTAGTAGGTCTTTCTCTCCAAAGTGAATTTGGTGGTGGACACTTCACTAGGGGCCAAGCCAGGTTCTCAGTGACAACGATGCATCCATCATGTAGGACCCACCAACCATCATGGCATTCTTTCCCCTCCCCTTGCTAGCCAGTCACCCTCTAACTTGGAATAGTTTCGCTTTTCTCTCCACTGCTTTAATGGGTGGGGTAGGAGGGGAGCAAAGAGCAGTTTGGGCTCTGGAGGGAACACCAGCTGCCCCAGTGCCACTTGTCTGGTAGCTGAGTCCACCTTGCAATTGCCTTTTGCAGTTAAGGAGTTTCCCTTCTGGTGACCACAGCAATGGATGACAGCCACGGCAGAGGGGGCCCATACTGCTTCCAGCACGGCCAGGATTTCTGGCCCTTGCTTAATATGCTTTCCCCCTGCTGTTATTAGCCCTTGCTCTTTGTACAACGCCCCATGCACATGTAGGGTTGTGAACGCATACTTTGAGTCAGTGTAGTGTAGTGCTGCCAACTGCAGACCCTGGGTGAGCACTATGAGCTCGGCCTTTTGGGCAGGTGTTCCTGATGGTAGGGCCTCTGCCTCTAGTATGTCTACTAGGGTGACAACTGCATATCCTGTATAACATATCCCATCTTTTACTATACTGCTTCCATCAGTGAATAGTTCAATGCCAGGACATTTTAATGGTTGGTCTTTCAGGTCTGGGCGACTGGAGTAGACTTCATCCACCGTCTCTATGCAGTCATGTTTTGGGGCCCCCGACCCAATGGGCAGCAGGGTGGTGGAGTTCAGGGTTTGGCAGATGCCGAGGTGCAAGTTTAGGTTTTCAGTATTTGGCGAGTCTTGCATTTGACAGCCGGAGGTGTCCCTTTTCCTCCATGAGACGGGTGACTGAATGGGGAACCAACACAGTCAGTTCCTGCCCAAAATTGAGCTTTCTAGTCTTATAGACTAGGAGGGTAGTGGTGGTGACAGCTCTTAGGCAGGAAGGCCACCCTAGTGCTACATTATCCAATTGCTTGGAGAGGTATGCTACAGGCCTTTTCCATGACCCAAGGGTCTGGGTTAAGACTTCAATGGCCATCCCTTCCCGTTCACGGATGTACAGGGTGAAGGGTTTCTCCAAGTCTGGGAGGTCTAGACTTGGGGCCTACGTGAGTGTTGCCTTTAGATGCTGGAAAGTATGCTCTTGTTTGGTCCCCCACTGGAATGGGTCTTTGTTGCCCCATTTTGTGACTTCATAGAGGGGTCTCTCTAGGAGTGGATAGTTTGGGATCCAGACTCTGCAGAATCTGGTTGCTCCTAAAAACTCCCTGACTTGTTTCCTGGAAGTTGGTGTGGAGATGGCACAGACTACCCACTTATGCTCCGGCCCTAGGCTTCAGGTCCTTTGCTGTAGGTAAAAACCCAGATATTTGACTTACTGTTGGCAAATTTGGGCCTTTTCCCAGGATGCATGGTACCCTGCCTGATACCTGCCTGATACCATCACCCTGCCAGGTGATGGAGAAGTTACTCTGTCCCTCGCTTGCAGTCACTGAGGGATTTGGCAGCAAGCAGGAGGTCATCTATATATTGTAGGACAGTGTAGTTGCAATCTTTGGCTAGGAATGATTGTAGGTCCTTCCCTAGTGATTGCCCAAAAATAGTGGGGGAGTTTTTGAACCCATGAGGCATCTGAGCCAAGTATACTGTCTTTTGGTTCCCACGGAGGGCCTTTCCCACTTGAAGGCGAACATTTCCTGGCTAACTGGGGTACCCGGATACAGAAGAAGGCATTCTTCAAGTCCAAGATGAGAACCATTTGGCTTTCCCTGGGACCAGGCTGAGGAGGGTGTATGGCTTAGGAACCATGGGGTAAATGGTTTCCACAGCTGCATTGATGGCTTGCAGGTCTTGAACTGGGCAAAACTCCCCTGTTGAGCTTTCTTCATGGGTTCTAATGGGGTGTTCCACTGGGGAGTTGCAGGGCTGGATGATCTGGTGGGATTCCAGCATTACCAAATGGCCTTGGATCCCTTCGAGGGCCTTCTGAGGGATCGGGTACTGTCGCACTGCCACAGGGTATGCCACAGGCTTCAGGGCAGTTACCACCGGGAGGCAGTGTTTGGCTAGCCCTGGTGGCTTGTGCTCAGCCCAGACACTTGGAACGTCTGGAAATGGCAGGCTTGGGTGGACCTCCTCTCCCACTTTGGGCTCTTTGTACAGCCACCACTCTTCACCTGTTGGTGTGGTTAGAAGTAGGATCTTCCATGTGCCATCAATTTTTAAAGAGCCTTCTCCCTCAGGGCCCAAGTTTCCTGAGGAGGTCTCATCCCAGTAGTGGCAGTGGGCATTAGGGCATTCGGGCATGTAAAGGAACTGGTGCAACACAGAGTGGCCTCCAATTCTGCACTCTCTGGCCTTCAGGAATGGCTTCTTCTGCACTATACTGGTGACACCCACTATGTCTATTGTCTGGCCAGAAAATGGGTGAACATCCCCCAGGGGCTGGGTTATCACTGGGTGTTCGGCACTGGTATCCACCATGAAGTCCATTATACTTTAACCCCCCCCCCAACTCTACTTTGACCGTGGGTTCCCAGGGGCCCAAAAATATGGAACCCAGTCTGTCCTAGTCAGAGAGCTCATCGACAGCCAAGGTGATGGCATTGGGGTCTGGATGAGGCCTGGGGCCGGTATCCCATCTTCCCCTATTTGTTGATGGGATGGTCTTATTGGGGCACTCATTCTTCCAATGCCTCTCCTCCTTGCAGTAAGCTCACTTGTTTCACCCCAGGGTTGCTCAACCCCGCTGGGTTGTCTTTTGCCAGGGCCTTTGGTCTCACTTTTTGAAGACCGCAGCAATTATCTGAGCCTTTCCCTGAATTCTCGTTTCTTTTCCTTGGCCCCCACTTAGTCCTGGTTGACAGATATCCTTGTGATCATTTCTATCAGCTGGCTCGTGTTCATACCAGCAAATCTGTTTAGTTTCTGGTGCTTACACTGAATGTCAAGGGCTGCTTATCCCACAAAGGCAGCATTTACCAACACCTGACTCTCTGGGGCCTCAGATCGAATGGTGTGTATTGGCAGAATGTTTCCATTAATCACTGGAGGAACTTGCTCAGGGGCTCATCTGCTTTTGCAAGACCTCGTTGACTTTTGTCATGTTGGTGGCTTTTTGGCTGCCCTGCCTGAGGCCTTGGAGCAGGGCCTCATGGAACTGTCGAAGGGAATGTAACCCCTCTTCAGTGTTGGGGTCCTATTTTGGGTCATCCTCTGAGAAATTACAGGTGGTGTATTGAGCTGGGTCTAAGGTGCCCTCAGGGAAAACACCTTCTTCCAGGTGTTTTCATGCCACTGCTACCACATGCTTGCCTTCTTTGGTGCTGAGGAGAGTTACAAGCAACTGGTTGCAGTAGGGCCAAGTGGGCTGGTGGGTCTGGACAATGGACTGGAACAGGTCAATCATTGCCTGGGGTCTCTCAGTGTAGGACAGCATATGATTCTTCCAGTTCAGCAGGTCGGTTGAAGTGAATGGAATATACACAAAGATTCTTCTCCCTTTTTGGAAGTCTCCCTGGGCATTGACATAGGGCAGCCCTTGGGTTTCTCTTAGGGGCATCACAGGTATGGCTGTAGGTGGAGTGGTCGCACCCAGCTGGGGCCGCAGCTGTTGTGGCTCAGGAAGTTCAGGGATGGTCAGACTCAGCAGAGCCTCAGGTGATGTCTCTGGGCTGCTTGGGGGAGGGGGTCTGGGCTTGCTGTGGAGGAGCTCGGCATAAAGCTGAATAGAACTGGGACCTTGGGCTTGCTGATTCGTTCCTTGCAGGTCTTTTCCACTGCTTGGGCAAGAAATACCTGGAACTGCCAATCAAAGCAATTCTTTATCCACCCTGGCTTCTTTTTCACAACTTCCAGCCAGTAGGGAAACTGATCTGGGTACCCAGCCATCCCTGTCACTACACTATGAACTGCCTTTACCTTTTCTAACTCAAAAGTTCCTTCAGATGACCAGTCTACCCTGAAGGTGGTCCACTCTAGCTCACACAGCTTCCTGAGTTATCCAGGAGTCAGCTTGACTCCCCAGTCATCAGTAAAGTCCTCCTTAAAGTTGGACATCATGCACTATAATGGTGTCTTACTAACTTTTCCATACTGGCAACACCAACAATGAGGGAGAAGGCTTACAGACAAACAACAAAGGGTTGTGAACAAACTGTCACTTCATTCGGTCTGGTCTGGCCCTTAGCAAGGCTGTAAGAACTGCAGGTTCTGAACTCAGTTGTGGCCTGGTGCATGGCTCCTATGGCCCAGGACTTCCTTTCACTCACACAGTCACACACACTCAACCGACACCACCCTTCCCAGAACCAGACCAGGAGACTTCATTTCGCTTGGTCATCTGAGCAGAGACCATGGGTACTCGGGTAGTCTTGGGGGGTGATCAGGCTTCCCTTCCACTCAGGCTCCCCTAGCCTTTTACAAGTGGATGATACCTAATGTACCTGGGTGCTTACCAGTCAGATAGGTGGTGCTCCCATGAACCTGGTTCCAGAAACTGTCCTGGATCTGTCAATGCTCTGGTGGTGATGCGCACTCCACTCAGGGAGGTCAGGAGTCTGAAAGATGGGGAAAACCCTGGTGCCAGCACTGGATTCCATTGGGTCTCCGGTCTGGGTGCCACCACCACTGTGGGCGAGGGAGGTAAGAATATCACCAGCCTCTTAATCCCAGAAATGTAGCACGAAACCAGGGTTGAAGCTGCAAGCCTCCAGGGATGTTATGCGAAACACCGGAAGAACAAGGATTGAGGCTCCAAAGTTTCAGGAAGCAAGCTTTGTTAATCTGTGTACACAGGGCTCAGCCAAGTCACCTCTGAAGGTCTGAGCCCTGAACAGGGGATGACACAAGGTTTTATAGGCAGAATGGATCATTTTGGGACAGGGTTTTCCTAACATGGTAACTAGTGGTGCTCAGGGGAAGTGATTGGCTGTGTGCTGATGAGGAAGGGTTGCAAAGTTAAATTTACAGAAGCGGATGAACAGTCTCAGGGGAGGGGTTTTACAGGGACTTCTCTCATCCTGCCTACGTGCAGTTTCGAGGAGGAAATGGCCTGAGTAAATAGGGCCTGTCTGCTGCAAGAGGAAGTGGCTTGGACAAACAGGGGCTGCCTGCTACACTGAAGCAGGCTTAATAGAATTGCCTATGTCAGAAGGAGTGTGATTACAAATCAATATTTGCAATTTGGAGTGTCTATTCTTGTAACTTTATATTTGGGGTTAGTATTGAAATTATACCTTATTTTCTTTATCTACATTGTCTTAATATTAAATGTCATATGTGTTAGTTTGCAAACTGCGGGAATGTAATACACCAAAACTGGAATGATCTTTAAAAAGGGGAATTTAATAAGTTACAAGTTTACAGTCTAAGGAAGTGAACCTGACGAAATTAAAGCACCAATAAGTGGTTACCTTCAGTCAAGAAAGGCCAATGGGTCTAGAACACCTCAGACAGCTGGAAGTCATACCGCTGGGCATTTGTTGGTCCCTTCTCCTGGGCTTTGTTGCTTTCAGCCTCTTTCCCTGTGGGGGCTCCTCACTTTGCTTCTCCAGGACTGGCTTCCTTTGATTCTCTCCAGGTTCTGGCTTGCATAACATATGATGACGTATACTGGGCTCCAAGCATCTTCAAATATCCATCTCTCTGTTCTCTGCCTGCTCTGCTCTGAAGTTTCTATTGGCTCTCTCTCTGTCATTTCTGACTACCTCCAAAATGTTTCCTCTTTAAAGGATTCCAGGAAACTAATCAAGACACACCTAGATTGGGTAGAGTCACATCTTCATGTAATCAAAGTTCACACCCACAATTAGGTGAGTCACATCCCAGTGGAGATAATCTAATCAAAGCTTCTACATACAATATTGAATCAGGATTAGAATAAACAGTTGCACTGACAAGAATTAGATCAGGATTAAAACATGGCTTTCATGGGGTACATAATACTTTCAAACTGGCACACCATGTTATTTTAAGAGTTCCAAATTTAAGGATGCCTTTCATTCCTGGATAAGATCACACTTTGAATCAGCAGTGGTGGTGTGCTGTGGGGAAGAGAGGCAAATTTGTAAACCCTGGAGCGAGGTTCTGATTGCCTGAGATCACTGCTGTGTGGAGACCCTGGGGTGAAGGCATGTCACCATGTCTGACCAACAAAACACTGATAAAGAACTGGAAGCTTAATATCAAAAGGGCACCACAATTCTAGGCCCTACAGTTGGATAATTGTCTCAAAAGCAAGAAACCTCAGTAGGCAAAACCTTCAACTGAGGACTTAGGGGATAAGAAAGAAGGGGAATGCATTAAACTGAAAGTCATCGGACAGGATAGCAGTGAGATTCACTTCAAGGTGAAAATGACAACACATCTCAAGAAACTCAAAGAATCATACTGTCAAAGACAGGGAGTTCCAGTGAATTCACTCAGGTTTCTCTTTGAAGGTCAGAGAACTGCTGATAATCACACCGCATAAGAACTGGGAATGGAGGAAGAAGATGTGATTGAAGTATATGAGGAACAAACAGGGGGTCAAGGGGGTCATTCAATGGTTTAGAGATTCTTTTTTTTTTTCTTTTCCCTTAATCCTTTTGTGTTTTTAAAAATAGTTCTTTTGTAATGTGGTATTCAAAATGGAATTGAAAACTAGTATCCTACCTCTTTAAAACATCTGATATTTTGCATTCTAGTGTTCAATATTCATTATTGTTTGTTTTCATTGTGCTGATTTTGGTGATCAAGACTCAGCCCCCTTCATACTGCCTGCTCCCTTTAAAAAATTACATGCTTTCACAGAGAGGTCACCTTCTTCAGGACTGTGTGTTTTCAGACTTGTGGTGATAAATACGATCGACCAATGAGAGTGTTCGTAATGACTTCCCAGTTGGCCCTGAGGTTCTGGCATGTGATTAGTTCACTCCTGGACTATGACTTTAAGTGGGTGATGGAAAATTTTCAGAGAACTGAACTGTGGAAAAATGACCTTTGCTTAATTTGAATCTACTTTTAAAATCTGAAGGTCTGGACCAGAAGAAAAGAAATATCCAGTTTGAGTCAAGATGACAGATGTGGTGGGAGTGATGACTAACTCTAAAGATGGTTTCACTGAAGAAACAAAGCATTTTAAGATTAATTACAATCTCGTCAAAAGATCTCAGAAAAGTTCTAATTCTCATTAACAGTTAATAAAGTTATTCATGCAGAAGTGTATACAACAACAAATAAAATCACACTTTGATTATTTTCATCTTAATGAGGGTGCAATTTTAGAACACCAAGAGAAAAAGGCCAAAAGATTTCATGAGCAATTTCCCCCTATCAAATGCAACCACTAAAACAATATTTAGATAATACCACATACTGTTTCCATCCTTGCTTAACACTAGGAATCTTCAATTGTCTGAAGTTTTCTAGTCTCCTAATATAGCACTGTTTCATTAGTGTCTGGGGGCAGAAAACTCTTAAATGGCTGCTTGCAGCTCTTATTGAGACTTTACCGAGAACATTTTCAGGAAGCAGTGTCTTGATCTGTGTAGGTTCCATGAGATGTAACTTCCTTACAACCTCTCGGGCTGGTTATTTACTTATTTGTTCTTTTTTTTTTTTTATGCCTCTTTATCACTTAATACTTCCATGGATATTTCCTAAGAACAAGGAATTAAAATATGCAACAAACATTAAGTATAATTATCAAGTCCAAGAAATTTAACATTGATTTAAAGCATACAATCTTTACTATAATTTATTCATTTGTCTTAATTTATTTGTTTCTAACCCTCATTCCCACATTTTTGTGCTCTTCTGTCTCTTGTAAAGTGGCGGGATTTGGTAATCCACTTCACCCTGGTGGTTTTTGGTTAGGTTATGACAGTGAAAATGACAGGTCACAAGGGCCAAGACTCGTGACTCCCTCCTCCCCTCCTGCCCTCCTCCCCTCTTCCCCTTGCTGCAATGACCGAAACTTGTGACCCTTCCCCTCCTCCCCTTCGCCTGCAGCAATTCGTGACTCCCCTTGCTAAATGTGCCTTTGGGCAAAAATCACAGGACTCATAGCAAGGCTCCACCAACAAGGAGCAAACAGGTCAGAATAGGCACAGTGAAGAAGGAAGCAAGAACACCAGCCAACGGCAAACAGACAAGTCTTCAAAAGCAGAATTCATGACCAATCAGGAGCAGTCAACTTCAGAATACATAAGAATATATCACAATGCAGGTGAACATTTTCTTCAGGCCCTTGAAGAAAGTGTTCCATCTCCCTCTTCCCCCTCCCTCCTTTATAATAACCCCCTTTCAATCTCAGCTCACTGCATGCTTATGAGTGTCGGACAAAACTGCTGAATATATTTTTACATAACAGGAAGGAGATTATAAGACAAGAGGAGGAGAGAAGCAACTCTTTTCCAGTTTCAGATATCAGTTGAAACAAGGACTGTACATAGTGACAAAGGAATGGAAGTGGCAATAGCGTTGGTGGCTGAGGAGACAAATAGTAATCATGACTCTTGGTTAAGAGTAGCTACGGTGACTCCAAAGGCATTCTGGGCTTGCAGGGTCCTGGGCTTCAGCTCAGGCAGCTAGTCAATAATAGGAGCCTTAGCTGCATGTGCCTTTGGCTTCTGGGTAATGATTTTGCTTCCCTAAACTAGTAACAGTAGTAGTTATTACTCTTGAGTAACCTTCACTTCATCTCTAGATTGTCCAATGACTTTATCTAATTCCTTTATTTAAATACCTAGAATGGTTTTCTTTTCCTAAGTGAATACAGAATACCATAGATGCTCTCAGGGTGAAATCCAACTGGAACTCTACCTATAGTGAAATCTCATTGCATCTTTTCTTCGTTCTATTTGGATAATAGAGAAGATATTAGTCTTAAAGAAAGAGCCGCAGGCAGTAGATTTGCATAGATTATTCATTCTCCCTTTGTGCAGATATGTAAATGTATTCCAAGAAAAGGCTCTTTGGCTTTGGGCTATTTTGCTTAAGAATGATGGTCATGGTATTTTAGTACTCTTTGTTTATAAATTTTAAAACTATAAATTATCCATTAAAAAATTATCATATAGCCAGGGCTGATGATCCAGAATAACTCCCGTAATACAATTTTTTTCCCAATCAACAGTCAGAAGTTAGTGCAGGGTTTGTGAAGGTAAAGTAACATCTGTTATCCTCAAACCCAAGTTTCTGTGTCAAGCCCTGCTAGACACTGGTATGTATGTACTTAGGTTTATTTGTTTTTGTTTTAAAACTGCTTTTTTGGTGGTAAGTAAAGAATCACTGGTCTTAGTCTACACCGCTTATGGCGCCCACTCCTACCCCATCAATCCAGCCCTGACCATCCTGGCCCCTTCCCTGGCCCCTACTCTTGAGTAACCGTCCCTTCATCTCTAGACTTTCCAATCAATCAGGCCTTCCATCAAGTGACTAAAAGGTTAATGATCCTGCTCCAGTACTGTGACCAGTATCCTTCCAGTTGGTTTGGAGCCAAAGATTACCTGGGGTATAAGTATCACTTTTCGATATCCTTGTTGAATGTAACCTCCATTTAATGTGATGAATATATTAAACCCCACTGAATGCCCCACAGATCAACAACATTAACATTAATTTTATTAATGAAAATGAGAACTAACATATATCATTTCCTCTGTGACAGTTTCTATTCAAAATGTATATTAACTCATTTGAGAGTTATAATTACCATCATAAACCCCATTTTACAGATGAGAAAATTGAGGCACAGGAAGATTATTTAAAATTTGTCTGGTAAGCCAGTATTTGAACTCAGACAACCCACTATATGAGTTCACATTTTTAATTGTTGCATCTCATTTGGCCAGAAGGATTATCTTTGTCTTATTTTTAAATGATACTTTACATACGATAGTTGATAATAGGTATGCTGATTATATAAAAATCCAAGTATCATAAGGACTGGAAATGTTTTAATGGAAATGATTTTGTTCAGCAGAAACTGATTAAATCAGCACCATGAATAACACTGCAGGTGTTAAGAAAATTGAAAATTTATCTAGATTACAAGCTGTCTAATGATTATTGATTTAACTGAAATGATGTTGGAAGGGTTTTATGCAGTTCTTTCTGTCAAATCAAAACTCAGACTGTGGCATCATTTAACTAATGAGATCTTCATTGAAAGGTGACAGCAAAGATTTCTAAAAATCAGTAAGTTATTGGAAATTATTGGAATAATTTGATGAACAATTTGCACCAAATTTTATCATATGACAAATATACGAAATATCTGTCTATTATCTACCTAAAATTTGGTAAACAACTTTATACATTTTTTTTTATAATTTAAGAAATAGAGGAGAAATACTTTTTAAAAACTGGTTTATATGTTGACATATAGGTTAATTTAAAATATATATTGATAAAAAAAGAAAAAACAAAAGAACTAATGTATATATAGAGAGATAGATAGATAATTAAATATGCTGAATATCACCATTTGCTGCAAATATCAGCAAACCCCATCTCAAGGAAGTCTTCAGTAATAAGGAAGGAAATTTATTTTTTCTCCATAACTAGCAGTTCAGGATGAGTTCCAGGCATAGTAAGATCAGTGGCTCTGTAATGTCACCAAGATCCTTTCTATACCTATTCTGTCTTTCTCAGTGTGAAGCTTGCCCTTAGGCTGGATCCCCACATAATCCCCACATAATATGGCTATAGCCATGTTAGCACTTCCATTTGTCACCTCTGTGGTCATTTAAAATTATGTCCACAAATACTTTAATATTCCTTCTTCAAATGTGGAGCCTAATTCTACTCTTCTTAGCCATGGGCAGTACTTTCTGATTCACATCAAATGAGTAGAACATAGTGGGAATAACTTTGTGTAACTCTCAAAATTAGGATAAAGGGGCATTGTGGTTTCCTTCGTGCTCTTTCTGTTGGATCACACACCCCCTAGTACCATGTAATGAAGACATTCAAGTAGTGCTATAGTGAAGTCCATGTGGCATGGAACTGAGGCTTCCTACCAACAGCTAATGGTGAGCTGAAGCCTTCTGCCAATTGCCGTGTGAATAAGCCACTTTGAAAACATATCCTCAGCCCCACTCAAGCCATCAGATGATTGCAGCTAGAGCCAATGCCTTAACTACAACCAGAAGAGAGACCTTGTTCTCTCTTTAACCACTGAGTTAAACTGCTCTTGAATTCCTGACCTACAGAAACAGTGAGATAATAAATATTTGCTGTTTTAAACTGCTAAATTTTGAGACAAATTGTACACAGCAAAAGATAACTAATGCAATATATAACAAACATCCAGAGGAAGAAGAGAGCATTCCTTCTCTCTCTCTCTTTTTTTAGAACTATTCTGAGACTTCCCAGCAGACTTTCCAAATTTCATAAGCCAGAATTTCTAATTGGTTAGAAATTTCAGAATTTCTAAACCAACCAAGGGAATAATAATATCATGATTGGCTTATGCTGAACAAGATCCCTCCCTGGACCTAAAGCAGAAGGCTATGCAAAGGCTGGTATCTTCTGTTAGGAAGAAATTAGGGTGAAGGAATGGATATTTAGAAGTGACTTAGTCAAGATAGTCTAGGCTGGGTAGCTAGCATGGAGATTGTCCTTAACATAGTCACTTAGGGACCCAAGTTGAAAGAGGTTTCACCCCAGTGCTTGCTTCTACCATCTTCTAAAGGTGTGAAAGGAAAAAGACAAACTGTTTTCTGGATCCTAAATCTTTTACCTGGAAGTAACACATATCACTTCCTCTTCTATCTCATTGACCAAAGTGAGTTATCCTTAATTTCAAAGAGGGCAGGTAATACAATCTTATACATGATCAAAAACTGGAAACCCAGAAATATTTGGTGAGTATCACTAATGAGTTCCAGCAAGTGTGCAAAACCTGCTTACTGTGAGGCCAAACATTGGAGTGGGAGTATTAAAAGAGACTTTCCACACCATCCCCCACAATTCCACATGCCTCTTAAGGAATCTCTCTTCTTACCTTTGTCCTTCAGGTATGGAAGTGGTTAAATAGAATGGTAGGGCATATGACAGAGATAGGCTAGTGCTAGATCTTAGCCTAGCATTTGTGAGCAGTTGTTAACTAACTACTTAAAATTTTTAATGAAGACATCAGCATTGACTAAGCATTGTGTGTTTAATTGCAGCTCTGTCATCAGGTCCAACAATCCCTAATTTTGCTAATAATCTTAAACTTCTAAATAACACATTGAATTTTTAAAGTGCTTCAGTATTGAGTTCTGCATGTAAATAGCTTATCTTTTCTCAGTTTTTTTCTGTTTTCCTCATGCTTTCAGAGTGGCTGTTATCCTATTAGAATGCATACAGATTCCTGGCCAAGGAATCAGATCAAGTCTCTGCTAGGTTAGTCTTCCCCTTCAGGTCTCATGAACCTCCTGACTTCTATCTGGGCTTCAGGCTCCTGCTTTGCCTTATCCTTTGAGTATTTCTGTTCCTGCCTAATAGTTGACCTGTTGCTAAATCAGGAACAAAACCTCAGTTTTTCTGACTCCCATCTTTAGTGTTATTCTAGCTAACTCCATCTCATTTTTCAGTGTGTTCCAGGAAACTCTCTGATTATCTCAGATTCACCCAAACTTACTCTGTTTTCCTGTCTCTCCTGCTTCTCCCATAGCAAATCTTCTTGCATGTATCATACCACTATGTAATAGTTGATTTCCTGTTTATCTTACTTCCAAACATGCAGGCTCTTTGAAAGCAAGTTCCATGCATTATGAGATTTTTAATATTCACAGTCTAGCATGGTGAGTTGCACAATGGAGTACCTCATAGGAAGTTTTCAATCACTGTGAAACGATTACTGAATATCACAACAGGCAACCGTTGGGGAAGATGAATAATATGTCACTGTCTTTTAGGAATTTTCAGTAACGTAAGATGAGTCTTTAGAATTTCACTACAAAGATTCATTGCTTAGACTTCCTAAAGCAGGATAAGTTAGCAGTATCTACTGAAACTGTGGGAAGGATAACATATATAGGTCTTAATTTCATACCAACAGTAGATCAAATTAACTTTTTATAAGGCTGATACTGGCAGTCATTTTCAACTTTGTCCCTCAGGAGAGATGATACTTCCTATTGCTAAGTGATCCTATGACAACAGAATCTCCAGGGATGGGGTGAAAGGTATAGGTTGAAGAAGCTGCACTGGCAGTTCCTGCATATTCACCTTCACGATAATGTGACCCCATTTTCCTTCCTCATCGTTGCACAAAGGGCTTGATGATAAGATGCAGGTCAATTTTATTTTGGTCATAGAGATTTTATGACGGATAGACTACCTTACTATAAAGTCTTCTGGGCACCCAGATACAGGGAACGGTGCTCTTTTTACCATGTGGTAGCAGAGCTTTTACTCTTTCTAATGTGTATAACCATTTAAAAAATTACATTATTTATAAGTGTGGGCATTTTGGGAAGATCTTTGTTATTAAGCTTAAAGTGACTGCTGTTCCTGGTACTACGCGGGAAATTGACTAGGGCTGTCCTGGTGCTGCAGGCATCTTCTTCAGGGAGGTCAGACCCTAGCTCAGCAAGGCTAGAAACAACCTAGGGCTGTCCTGGTGCTGCAGGCATCTTCTTCAGGGAGGTCAGACCCTAGCTCAGCAAGGCTAGGAACAACCTAGGGCTGTCCTGGTGCTGCAGGCATCTTCTTCAGGGAGGTCAGACCCTAGCTCAGCAAGGCTAGAAACAACCTAGGGCTGTCCTGGTGCTGCAGGCATCTTCTTCAGGGAGGTCAGACCCTAGCTCAGCAAGGCTAGGAACAACCTAGGGCTGTCCTGGTGCTGCAGGCGTCTTCTTCTTCAGGGAGGTCAGACCCTAGCTCAGCAAGGCTAGAAACAACCTTCAATCTGCAAAGTGTAGTCCCATTGTAGAGCACCCGAAAGCCTGGAGGATACAGTCACCAGTCAGTACACTGTCTTCTTTCAGCTCACTTAGGAGTTTCTGAACTCCTTGGAGTTGAGGCTTCCAGGGGTGGGGCTGGAATGCCCTCCGCATTCCTCCCGCCCCCCGCGGGTGCGGGGGAGGTGTGAGTGGCAGGAAGCCTGGAGAGGGCGGCAGTCCAGAGAGCAGTGTTAACTCCCAGGCCCCTGAGCACGTGGGCATGAGTGCGCTGCACTCATCCGGGAGGATTATTTTATAAAATAGGCGAAGGTAGGGCCAGCTGCACAGAGCATTTCAAAAGGACGCCTTGAGTTTTCAATTATGGTTTTACGAAGAGCAAGTCCATCCATATTTGCTATTCTCTCATCTGTAAAATGGGGATAAAAGAAAAATTACACTACGGTAAATATTATCCAGAAAAGGAAGCCTGTGTAACAAAGCTATGTTCATTTCCTGTGAATAGTGGAGAGGAACTTAACTGTGCTTTGTTGGTTTGATTCCAGCCAAATACAAAGACAGACCCTATACAACAAATGTTTTCCTTTGTTCCAGGCCTTGTATGGAGACATTCTTTATAAAGAAAGAATCCCTTTTGTGCATTCCCTGGCCCTGCTAGCTGTGGGGATTATAAAGAGAAAGCCCTCTTGAGCAGTTTTCCTGGTGAGAGACTTTGTTCTGGAACGCAGGCTGGGTTGCCATGGCTACAGCTCCCCAGAGGCCTTACCCTGCCCCTTTTCACCCTGTCTGCCTGTGCTGTCTGCTATTTCGGGGCAGTGCTGATTTCCAATATTCCTCCCCGCACAGCACGGAAATGGCAGAGAAATTCCAAACTGTATTTCCCAGATGGCCTCTGACAACCAGAGGCAGAAAAAGAAAGTCCCTTGTCAAGCAGTCCTGAATTGTCCTTGAAAATAGTCATTCAATTGAAAGCTTGTTGAAGGCAGGACTCATGTTCTCATCACAGCTAATCCTTTCCCTCTCACTTTGATGGCCTTTCCCCCAGCCAAAAGTAATGCACACATAGTAGGAGCTCAAAAAAGTTTTAAAACCATTTGCCAATGAGGTGGCAGTATAGCATTTGTGTTTAAAGCATGGGCTTTGGAGCTAGGATCTTGGCCTGCCACATAATAGGTATGTGACCTTGGTAAAATACCTAGTCTTTCCAAGCTGCATTTTTCTCATCTCTAAAATGGGGACAATATAGCTAACTCAGAGATTTGGGAAGACTATTGGAAAAGATAATTTAGATATAAGAAACACTTGGATACTTTGGCATATAGTAAGCTCTTATTATTACTGTTAAACCACCATCCTCTCTGTAGCAACTTGTATTTCATGAAGGGAAAAGCATTCTTCCCTACTACAAAAAATACAAATGAAAAAACAACAACAAAAAGCTTCTAGCAGAGTATATAACAGCCCAGGTCTAATTGTTATGGAAAGAATGTTTAAGTGCCACATAAGTTATTTCAGTGATAAGTGCAAATAGAACATGCCAGTAACAAGTTACTGTGTGGGAGACACTTGCACATAAATAATGCATAGGCGGTTGTCTTTGCACAAAAGCTGTAGCATGCATACATGTGCACTTTAAGTGCCACACACTGTTATTGTGTTCCAATTGCCCATCCATATATCTATAGTAAAAATAAAACAGCATTTGACATCTCTCAACTTGACCTTCTCCCTTCCCTCACCAGTGTTTTAGGGTATTTTTGAAATCTCCATGGTCACTTATAATTGAATGCATGTAGGATCTATAAGCCCCAAGAGGGACTCCCACAGTCCCCTCACACCTAGGCTGGCTTCCAACTCAGAAGAGCCTTGGCGTCTGGAGGCACCTATTGCTGCATCTGGAAGATTTTAATCATCCTTGGAGGTTAAGGAGAGGGGGAGTTCCTCCCTCCTCCAAGTTTTCTCTGCCCTACCGTATGCCCAGGTCCAGACTTTATCTGGAATCCCTAGGAAGCTTTTAGGTTTAGGGTAGGGTGGGGGATAGGAGCATGAAGGGAAGCGAAGTAAGTGGTCCTGGGCAAGATAGTCCAGGAAGGTTCTGAGTCAAACTTGGCCACAGGATGTACACACCCGTGACAGCTGCATCCCACAACTCAAACAGCTAAAAATTCAGAGAAGCCACTTTAGGGAGGCACTGATCAGATGTCAGGAGGTTCTGAAAATTGGGGGAGGGGAAGCAAGGTCAAAATTATCATTCCAGTTACCTAACACTGCTGCATCTTTTGATGAAGTAGGTACATACAGCTTGTATGTAATTTAGGACACAAATGAAAAGAGCATGGTGGCCATATTGAGTATGTGTATTGTCATTTAAGGCACACGGCAGAAACAATCCTGGTAATTATAAGTGCCAATTGTGTAGGACTCTCCAGAACACCTATGTTCAGTGCATTTTGAAGTTGTGCAATAATGTAGCAAATTATTGCAGCAAAGGTGTGGTAAGGTGATGTGAACTGCAGGGTGTGACTTCTTGTTCCTTCTTCAGACCCTCACATACATCCCTGCACCCCCAGGCATATTAAACTAGTCAAGACAAATAATCCTCCCCTCCCCCAACACTGCAGCTGCCTTTCTCTGAAAACTGATACCCTGAGGCCCTTTTCCCTTACAAGCCACAATTAGGGGTAGTAAGAGTGAAAATGCGGACAGGATCATCGCACAGAGGCAGTGCTCTGTAATTTTTCCTTCTGTAGCAAGGCACAGTTCCGACTCCAGGCCTTATATTTTATCTGACTCTGCTACTCGGGGAAACAGCTTTAGGCTCCTGCAAGTCCAGGCCAAATCCACTGCTTTCTGTGTAGTCCATTTTGTGTTTTCTATTTCACCCTAGTGAAGTCTCAGCAGGAGCTGTTGTTCTCAATCCAGCTCAGAAACTGGCTCAAACCGCCCTGAACTGGATTTGGTGGCTGTTGAGACACAGTTTCTGTCTCTTTGTTAGGGTGGATCCGACCTCATTCGCTCTTCACTTTCCCTCCCTCTATGTTTTCCCAGAGTCACCAACAAGATTTCCCCTCCCCCAGCCTTTCCAGTTTGGCATTTTTTTACCCTTTTCTGGGCCAAGACCCTATGAAGTAGGTTAAATTCTTTAATAAAAATATGGATTTAGGTTGTAAATCTTCTGCTCTTATTACGTTAACTTTTCTCAAATTTGTCTAAGCAGATGACATGGTGCCCTTAAAATCATGGCTCTTTTTCTGACCTAGAAGTGACTTTAATTTTCATTCAGGGTGGATGTAGCAGATCAAAGGCTGAAGTGTTTTAGTACAGTACATTGTTAATTTCCATCTTGTGACTGTATCTAAATTAAAATAATTTATTCATTTCTTTGCTGAGAAATGACCAACAATATGTATAGAATTTTTAAACAATCACTCAGACTATCTGTCTTTTGCAACTGTGCAGTTTCTAGGGAAAGCTAAAGAATTGAGACGTCTTTGGTGTTTGAATATGCAATTTTAACCCTGGATCAGATTCTGTGAATTGTGCAGGGAAGAAGGCTGTTTTGGAGAATACACTGGGACCATTGCTAACATAGTACAGGTGGAGGCAGAGCTAGGATGTAACGGAGCAGGAAGGATCCAACAGGGCTGGGCTTTTGTAAATTCTCTTTACATAAAGTTTAAGCATTTCTTAGATTTGGAACTAGATAGAGGGAATAGTTGCACAACATTGTGACTGTATTAAATGCTGCTGAATTGTATACTTTAAAAGGGTTAATTTTATTTAATGTGAATTGTGCCTCAAAAATTAAGAATTGATCATTTTATGTTTTCTGGAAAATCGGAGAAGAGGCACTTATAAACAATCAAGACTGGGCGTGGCCTCATTTGGTGCTTTGTAGACTCACTGGTCTCCCTCTGGTGGCCAAATTAAGCAACATGTCCCAATGTCAAAAGACCCTCGGAGCATGACTTTATTGTATGTCAAAGAACAGCTGTAACTCTGCTTTACCAAGAATCATTCTCAACATCTTGTTTCATGTGTCCTATATTTGTTTTACTCATGTGCAAGGTATGGACTATTTTACTGAGAGAGGATCACAGATGTTTGTTTCTGTTGTGTTATGTGGTATTAGTTATAAATTTAATGATTTAAAATTCACCCTGAAATCTCAAAGCAGAAACAAAACCTTGCCATCTCTTCTGGGTTAAAAACTAGACATGACCTGCTCATTTAAGTGTTTAGTTTCGGTAGAGCATAAAACCCTGGAAAAAAGCCAATTACAACAGTAGATCAGGAAAAGATATTTTTATATGTACAAGGGGCGGGGTTGACTTTGTCTAGTGATTCAGTATTGGGAGAAAGAGGTGGGGTTGGGCCAGGAGAATCTTTGAAATGTACATTAAAAATAGTTGAATCCATCCTTTGTGTTTATTTTTGTAAATTTCGAAATCTTCAGTAGTTAGTGTGGGAAGGCACACGTATATGCTATATTAGATGTTTTAAAAAATTTGAGTGTAAAAGGGAATCCAAAAGAGGCAGAAGTCAAGTAATCTAGACCAGCCTTCTGATTGCTAGGTTACCTTTTACTTTAGGACCTTCATGCTGTCTTACTCACTCCCTAGCACCTCTTACTCACCCATCAAGCCATGCTTTATGTGTCATCTCCTCAGAGAAGCCTTCCTGGACAGTTGATCTAAACTAAGGTCGTATCCTGATATCTTCTCCCATGACACTTTCCTTTCTTCCTCTTGTAGTGCCACTGTAACTTATATATCTTTGTTTTCTTGTATATTTTTCTGTCTCCCCCACTAGCTTTCTAAATCCCATAAGGGCAGAACATATCTGTCTAATCAAAATCGTATAACCAGCTCTTGGCAGAGTACCTGGCAAAAAGTTGGCAAGGAATAAATATTTGTTGAACAGATTAATTAAATTCAAATATCATTTATCTGGCCCCAATCCACTACTTTCTGGATTCTTCTTTTATTTCTTGTGGCTGTTTCAAAGCTTGGCCTGTTTCTTATTCTTTTGTAAACTCCTAGGGACTACTTATTTATTCCAGTGTTCCTCTCCATAATGTGAGATCTACCTACTGACTGGAATGAAATCTTTCCAGTTTCTCCCATCTTATTCCCTAAAAAAAAGATAAATAAAAAACTCTATAATTCTTGTGGGTATGTGTTCTCATCTGTAGTACTTGATTTCACTCTGAAATAAGGTTCATTGTCTCCACCCTGCTCAGTTTTGGTTTCTGAAACTGTAGTTGTCCACGTGGTGTACCCCTATCTCCCACCCTTTGTCAAAACTTTCCCTAACACCAGGGGGAAGGGCCTGTCAGTCCCTTCTTCAAAAAAATCTTCTAACAGAAGACAGATGCATCCATACAGAGATTTAAATTCTCTGGAATTTCAAGTAGGCAATTTGCATCTCTGAGAACCTTCAGACAAAATGACACTCGTTTCATTGAACTTGAGCCCTACAAAGAGTCATCCTTTTTGGGCATTTCTTTACCTACGCAAATTAATGATTATTACACTGTTTCAAAACCTGTGTTAGTGACTGGGGGACTTTTGGGACAAGTGGTTTAATCCTGCATTCATTGAATGATTTTGATTGATTGATGGTTATGCAACTGGTAGAATTTCTCAAACTGCCCACAAAATGTTGAGATTTTGACTCTTTTAATTGGCATAAAATAGTAAATAGAAGACTAAAGATGGAAACGAGAAAAGCTCAAAGTTCTGAATCCTTAGTTTTCTCATACATTTTGTTTCTCATCTATAAAATGTGATGTCCATTTCACAGAATTGTAATAATCATAGTAGCAAACATTTATTTATTAACAATAACTTTATAGCAGTTACTGTTCTAGGGTAGGTACCATTATTCTGTTTTACTATGAGGATATGGAGGCACAGTGTGGTTAGGTAACTTCCCCAAGATCACACAGCTGGTTGGTGGCAGAATGGGGACAGACCCCAGACTATTTGGGTTCCAAGTCTGTCCTTTTAATTAAGCCTAGTTTCTTCCTTTTTTTTTTTGCATGGGCAGGCACCAGGAATGGAACCTGGGTCTCCGGCATGGCAGGCAAGAACTCTCCCTGCTGAGCCACTGTGGCCCGCCCAAGGCTAGTTTCCTTCTATTTCCTCCTTTACTTCTGTGAAAACAGTCATTACTTCCTCAAGGTACCTTAACACAAAACCATAGAAATTTAGAACAAATGCAATCCCCTGCTTTTCCAGATGAGGAAATGAAAACCCAAAGAGCTTGTACCATTTGTGCCGCGTGGCAAAGAAGGTACTAGTGCCAAGATCTCCTGACTGATCTGTGAGGTATAATTTTTCTTCATACTAATATGTTCCATCTGTTTCCCTCCTTGAATATTTTTTGTTACCAATTTGAAAAGGAAGGGGAAAAAAATCCTTTTATGAATCTCACTCCTACTCCACCTTGGTTTCTCTAGTTAAATAACACATGATACGGCTAGCAGAGACTAACTAACTGGAATTAGCCCCACTTCTGTGCTGGAGCACATAAAGAGAGTCAGTGAGAGTGTGTACAACCAAAGTGGAGAAGGGGGGGAAATTAGCCAGCACTCGTTTTTTTCCTATCTCACTCTTTCCCCTCTTGATCCCTTCTCTACTTATTTCGGACTCCAGCTTTCTCTTACTTTCTCTGCCAAGGAGTATAGGGCTATTGCTAATAAATATTCAACCCTGAACAGAGATAACAAGTAGTAAGCTAGGGCCTGAGTGGCTGCCTCGTCTTCTTTTCTCTTGTATGAGAAAAGTAGAGAAAACCTTGAATTCAGGTCTTTGTTGTCCCATTATCTGAATAAATGACTACAGAACTCAGTTAACCTGTTTTGGCCATAATTTTTTCATCTTATTATGAAATATTATCTTTTATATTGCCCTCCTCAAGGAATTTTAGCTTTGAACATGGAGAAGTACTGTGAGAAGCCAGAAAATCATGGTGCTTTGCCTACTTTTATTTGGAGTAAAATAAAAGTTTCTGACAAGTATCATGTATGTCTGTAGTTGTAAGAGTGCAACACAGCTTGATAATTTTCTAGCAGCACTGTTCTAAAAGGCCACAATTATGTAGTGTTATGCTGTAAATACAGAGAAAATGAACTTCAAAGGAAATTTGTGTTTTTACCTTCACGGAAGAGGAAGTTAGTTCTTTATTTTTTCTTCTTCCCCTTAGCAGTTTTATTTTTATTGAATTTGAAGAAGTGGAAAGAACAATAGGGAAGCTGCTGTCTGGACTGCTTGATGCTTTATGAGTAATAATGAGAAATAAGTTTTAAAATACAGTTGACGTCCTGATAATGAAGTTCCCGAGTTTAGCGATTCTTAAAACAATTTATTGGGTTTCTACTACGTAATTTTGTTTTTTTGTTTTTGCTTATGCTACCTAATATAATCATCACATACAAGTTGACAGATGGGGAAATTGTTGCATAAACCCTTACAGGGAAGAAAGGCACAATTCCTTTCTTAGAATTTATAGTCTACAAAGAAAGACAAAAAAAGAGACCCAAAATTCTAACTCAAAATTATATGTACTATTGTGCTAATATCTAAGATCATACTAAAATGATCTAATGATCATCTCAGACAAGGAGCTGAGGAGACAGAAGGGAAAGGCAGTTGGGGAAGTTCAAGTTTAAGATATGCTCCAACCCTTATCTTTTTTTATTATCCTATGGAAAATAAAGCTTTCCTTCTGCTGTGGTTGTTTAAGCTGTTAGAATTAAGTCCTGAGCTAAAAGGGGCCAGCACATGGAAATAGCCTGCTTGAAAAATGAAGTTGCATGAAGGAAAGCAGAGCAAAGAGTTGGAAGGAGAATTTGAGCCCTAATGAACTCATTTCAGCTCAAAATCCAACTGTGCTTGAAGAAATTCTATCCCTTAATATCGGTTAAGTTATTTTAACCGATATATTCTCTTTTTCCTTAAGTCAGTTTGAGTACAGTTTCTGCCACTTACAATTAAAGAGAGCCTTGATTAATAGTAGATTGAATTACATACACCAACAAAAAGACATGTTCTTAATCTTAACCTGCAGTCCTGTGGATGTGAACTCATTTGTAAATAGGAACCTTTGAAGATATATTATCAGTTAAGGTATGGACTGATTTGTGAGTAAAATCTTCTAAGATCCTATTTAGGTGTAGTGAAACTGGATATGGGTGGGCCTTAATCACTATTACTGAAGTCCGTTATAAACAGAAGAGATTTGGATACGGTAAATCAGAGAAAACCAAGCAACAGTAAATGAAGGACATCGCCATGTGATGGGAGGCAGAGATGCATGTGGAAGAACTCCAAGGATTGTGGCAAGCCAGCACAGACTTGGAGAAGAAAGCATGGCCTTGTGGATGCCTTCAAAACTGTGAGACAATAAATGGTTGTTGTATAAGACAACCCATTGTGTGGTGTGCTAGTTTGAAGCTATTGTACCTCGGAAAAAGCCATATTTTTAAAATTTGTGGGGACAGAACTGCTGTGGGAACAGACCTTTTGATTAGGCTTTTTTCAAGTGGGATGTGCCCGGCCCATTCAAGGTAGGTCTTAATCCTTTACTGGAGTCCGTTATGAAAGGATAAATGGCAGAGACATTTTGGAGAGAGCCATTGAAACCAGAACCCAGGAGAAAAATGCCCTCAGAAGCTCAGAGACATTTTGAAGAGAAGGACCAGCAGATGTCACCATGTGCTTTCCCATGTGACAGAGGAACCCCAGATGCCAGCAGCCTTTCCTGAGAGAGGATATCTTCCTCCTGAAGCCTTAATTTGGACATTTTCATGTAAACTTGTAACAATCAATTTCCATTTGTAACAAACAAAAAAGCCAACCTATTTCTGGTATATTGTATTCCAGCAGCTTTAGCTAATCAAAGTAATGGTATTTATCATAGCAGACTGGCAAACTATGACACAGTCATTTTGGTAAAGCTCCCACCCGGGAGGAACACCTTATGAAAGATCATCTAATGCTGCTTCACACTCAGGGCCTAGATGCTTAAAATAAGGATGGAAATTGTTAAACTGAGAGTTAGGAGACTTAGTGTGGCATTGCTAAGAGACAAAAACTGTAAAGGAGTGGTCTAGATGCAAATATTATGACTGGTTATTTCTAGTACTGGTTATTTGTCTATGAAATTCCAGGAATCAAATATACCACTGTCTATTGAGTTTATTGTAAATGGAATTTTAAAAATCAAATATATTCCAAGTGTGGCAAATAATGATTACTCAACCCCTAAGTTAATTTCTAAATTCTTCTAAATATGCTAACAGGAAGTGGGCTGTAGAATATCACAGCCCTTGAAGAGAATTCTTCCTTTATACTTCTCTTAGATTCCTTTATACTTCTCTTAGATATGGTCATAAGGACACTGAGGCAGAATAGAATAGGCCATCAAGCCTGTGGTCCCTGGTTCCCCATACAACTCTGAAGAAGTTAATGTGCAGCTGCAAATCCCCTAAAACAAAAACTTTCCCTAAGCCCCCAGATCATAAAGCTTATAAAATCATGGGCCCAAAAAGAATTCTTAATTAATAACAGAAAGCCTAGGGTCAAAACGATTGTTAAGCTATGTACCTAGAACAAACTTTTAGTACATGACAAGAAACCACAAGCACCGATATTTATCTTTCCTTGAAACAAATGAAACACCTCGCATTTAAAGGTTGAAATAGGAAAACACCGCTAGCAAAACACTCCTCCCTATAAAACAAGCTAAACCCATATCACTCGGGGCGTGTCTCCCTCTTGAGCATACCCATGCTATTTCTCTCGCATGTACTAATTTTTAAATAAATTTCACTGCTTACTGCTACTTGCTTTCTCGTCCTTGACTTCTTTCTCGTCCTTGACTTCTTTCTCATGACAAGAGTCTGAGCCTGGAGCTGAGCTCAACTAGGGTTGGCAGAACTCTGGTAACAACAGGAAGCAGAACCTGGAATGTCTAGATTTGCTGACAAAATTAGTTATTGGTTCTTCCCTTTTTCTCTATTTCTGATAGGGAGTTTTAATTGTTACTCTTTTTTCCCCTTCCCATTGTATATTTAGTATCTTGAAGATAGTTAAACTTAAATTTAGTTATGGGTTGTTAAAATAGTTGAACTTGAGGCTGGAGGGAACTGCCTGAAAATGTAGAGCTGTGTTCCAGTAGCCATGTTTCTTGAAGATGATTGAATAATGATATAGCTTTCACAATGTGACTGTGTGATTGTGAAAACCTTGTGTCTGATGCTCCTTTTATCTACCTTGTCAACAGATGAGTAGAACATATGGAATAAAAATAAATAATAGGGGAAACAATGTTAAAATAAAAAAAAAATAAATAAATAGATGAACTGACTCAAGGAATGTACATATCCCAGAAATTTTGTCTTGAAACTGTTTATAGTTACTGGAGAATGGAGTATGTGATTGGCCAGCCTAAATCAAGTTCCTATTATAGTAGAACTGGGACTGGGAGTGGAGACAGCCTCATTTAAAGTACATGTCCTGAGAAGGGAGTAGGGGGAATGCATTTCAGACAGGCAAATAAGAACCCGATGCTCACCACAGTCCAATTCTGTGTATAAAGGAAGAATTCTCTTCAAGAGCTATATTGTATAGATTTTTTTTCTTGCTCTACTTCCCCTTTTCCTTATTCTTACTGCACTGGGCTTATATTTCTTAAATAGAACACTTTAAGCCTTGCATCAGACTCTGTTTTTCAGAAGACCTGGACCAACATTCTCCTGTCTATAATAACAATTCTGTTGTTAGTTCCAAATTATAGACTTATATATGTGCAAAGGAGACATCTATAAGAATGTTTATTACAGCTTTGTTTATAATAGTAAAAGTTTGTAAACAATTGGGTATTGCTGTGATGGTTTATACAAAATGATAATATACTCTGCTGAAAATGAATGAACTAGAGTTACGTGAATAACATGGATTAATCGTAAAAACATAAAGAGGAGCAAAAAAGGAAGTAGCAGAAAAATTCATGTTATACACAACCATTTATATAAAGTTTGTAAACATGAAAAACTACATCAATTTTTGGAAATGTGCACTTATAGTAAAAATATAAAATATTTTTTGGGAATGAGAAACGTACTTTAAGATAGTCGCCTCTGAAAAGAGGTCAGGGAAATGAGATCTAAGAGAAGTCTGTTGGGCGCATTAGTTATATCTTATAATACTTTATTTCTTAGGTTATATGGCGGAGTTATGTGGTATAGTGGTCTGAAAAAAAGGTCATGCTGAATATTTTTCCTTTTTAGATTCAAGGTCCCCTTCTTTAGCTTAATATATGCCCCAGAATGCAGAGTCCGACCTTTATGGAAAGCTCATTGCAGCAAAAAAAGCAGCAATGAGCATTTTTTACTTTCTGGAATCCAAATGAGTCCAGCCAATGGGGAACATGCAAAGGAGATCAGATGGTGAGAGAAAAAGCTGCGTATCATCCTCAAATTCTTACTTGGCTTATTTTTTTCTTATTTTCTTAAATATTCTACAAAAAATATGGAGAAAGGTACGGCAGATCCATGCTAGGTTGTTAACATGCTAGATTGTTGACATGGGGATGGAGGTGGAGGAGAGATGCCGATAGGAATGAAAGGGAAGGAGAAAGGGAAGCGGAACCACACTCAGGAGGAAAAACATAAACTATCTTTTTAAAAAAAAATTCTAAAGATGTTCTATAAGGAACAATCATTGCAAATTCTCTGAAGGAAGACAAAGTTGGTGTGGCAGGAGCTAAGGGACAGAGTAGCAGAGGTGAGAGGTAAGAGTGGGTGGGTGAAGTGGGGACACCATAAGAAATGGAAAGGATTAGGGATCTTTGATTTCTTAATTGACAAAATTATTTTATTAATCCTATCCACAAATTCTCCCACCCACTTAGGAGGTAATTTGTCAAACTCTCCTTTCCCTCTCACCACCACCACCCTTATGAGTCAGTCTCACCAGTGCGCAAGGCCAGAAGGTGAGGCATTTTTAAACCTCATCAGCAGCACAAAAGACTGGTAGATAGTTTCCAAATTAAACTGGAAGAACAAGTGGAATCTGGGTTGCCAGTCTAGTAGCATAAATAAAGAATAAAAGGCGAGGTATGGAGTCAAATGAACGATTTTGAGGCAAGAAATCAGGCAAGAGGGAGGAACCGCAGTGCTGACAAACTGGGGGGAAGGATTCAGGAAATGAAGAGCAGATGTTTGCAGCAGTTTAATTTATCTGCGTCAAAAATCTTGAAATCATTTAGGGCAACGCCTTTCTTTCTTATGATCCTGTCGTCAATCTTGGATTTCAATTTCCTTACTCTTCTATCTTTTCATTCTGAAGATATTTCCCCTGATGAAGAAAACAGAAATGAAATTGTCAAAACTCCATTTTCTTTACCATTTCTCAACCCAGCCATCTCCAGTCCATTTTCCTGTGGCCAAAGCTATTTTTCTACTACTTGTATCTGATCATGTGAACCTTCTCTCATATTTGTTTTATCTTGTCCCTCTTTATCTTTCTGGCTTCATTTCTCGCCTCTTTCCTATCCATTCTGCAATTTGGCCATTTCAAAAGAGATGCAATTTCCTGATAGAACTATTTCTCAAGAGTGGGACTATTTATGAGTCAGATAATATTTTATTGTGGGAGGCTGTCCTGTGCATTGTAGGATGTGTACCAGCATACCTGGCCTCTACCCACCATATACCAGTAGCAACCCCTGCAGTTGTGACAATTCTGCATGTCCCAGACATTGACAATCTCCATGGGGAGCAAAATCACCCTTGGTTGAGATAGCTCATGTCTTATCCCTTTCTACCTGCTGTTCCTTGTGTATTGAGTGACCTTTCTCTTGTGGTTTTCCTTGCAAAAACATGCTTGTCTTCAAAGTCTCTGCCAGGCCTCCTTCCTCAGTGAGGCCTTCTGTGACTCCCAAGGTGGAGTGAGGTGATTGGCCATTCAGTTACGCAGCACTTTGCACGTGACTTACAGCAGGATCAAATAGTATTTTAATTTGTTGGGTTTGTCTGTCTCTAAGAGTCTGAGGGTTTTTGAAGTTCAGGCTGTTTTTAATCATATCCTCCTTTGTACCTAGCCAAGTACCTGGCCCAGAAATTTGACCATATCTATGTGCATCTTTAAAAACATTACAAGTTTGGATGGTAGGTAAGTTTTAAAGCAATGTGGAAATTATATTTAAAGACACATGAATTTTTCCTCATATTTGATATGATGTCTATGAAATCAAGTTTAATTTGTCACTGAAGCTGAAATAGGATATCTTGTGTCTATTTTGTGAATAGATGCCTCTAGTTACTAAACTTGTTTTTGAGTACAATTTATTGATTGTGTCTTGCATATCTATAACCTAGGCTTTTAAAACTTAATAATTTATGTAAACCTCATTAAGACATTATATAGTACTATATATTTATATTTGCCTGTCTCCTCTGGATTTGGAGATTTTATTAAGAAAAAACTGGGACACGCACTCTCAACTGTCTTCATAGAGCCCTAACTAATATTTGACAATAACTTATTTTTTCTGCTTTTTGTTCAGTTATTTAGGTCAACACACTTTAAAAAAGTTATCTTCATTTAGTGATAATTGTGAAAAATATTTTGAACATTTGATTTCTAAATAGTGCTATACCTTACCAATGCTGCCATCTCCTGGATACTGTTAAGTACTGTAACAGTCAAAAAGTTTACAGTTCATCGTGTTTTCCAAAAGTAATGTGATGTGTAGTTATTAAAAAAAAGGCTTTATTTTTCTTTTCTTTTTTCTTTTTAGTTTGAAAAAGTCATAATGCATTTAAAAAATATTTTCCCCATGAAATACTAGACTTTCTGCTTACACTCCTAACTACCTATCCTTGGAGATAGACTGGTATAGCAGTACTAGTGTGTAAAATGGGTCTGCTAATATCTTCATTTTGCCTCTCTAGATCCATCATCCACTGTCTCAAACCCAATTTGTACTCCATGAGGCATAGGCTGACCTATATGGACTACATCAACAAGCTTCCTTGCCTTCTAGCTTAGAAATGGTTCTGGGCAATGGGGAGTATCCAAAAGGAATTAAAGGGAGAGAAAGGAGTAGAACTGAGGTTGTAGGGCTTCATCCCTCAACTTAAGATAGTTTCTTCCAGCAAGGGCCCTTATCAAAATACCTCATTCTATTTCAGGGAACTAGTAATCATTCCCTTTCCATATTCTTCAGACCTAGGAGTGGTAACAAGTATTCAATTGTGACAAAACCAAGAGCACTGTACTGTCTCCTGTGGTTAGCCTATACTTTCCCCATACTTTTATAAGTGGTTCTTTTATTAAATATTCCTTAAATCATTCAATTTAAGTCATGTTGGGCCCATGGCCAAAATAATGGGAATAATGATAATAGTTAACTCATAGGCTTGTATGAGGGTTAAGTAAATAAAAAACTTAGTAGTACTTAAAACAGTGGCCGAGAGAAAAAGAGATTAAGATGAAGCAATTGGAAAGAAAAATGATAGTGCTGGAGGACAAAGATGATCCAATACCAGAATAATAGCTATTCATTTAGTGGAGAAATCCCCCCAAATGGAATACTTATATAGAAATACCTTTACTGAAAGTATTTGGAGATATCAAAGTGGACCTTTTTCCTGACATAAATATCTGACTCATCAGATCAAAAGTTCACATTATATAGGAAAAGTTGGTACAAAATGATCAGCAATAAGACGTAGGATATATAATTCTTTAGGCAACCAGCTTCCCCTAAAAAGAAGTCACCTAAAAGGGTGGAAAATAAAAGACAGGCCTTATGCTTATATGTTATGCCAGAAGACATCAATGTCTACAAAGTTCTAAGGGAAAGAGATGTGATACAAGATTCTAGCCAAACATGGCATCTTTCCTTAGCTTCAGGGCATTTCTTGGTTAAAAAATTACCTAGAATATTATATTTCACAATAGTTATTCCCAAGGGAATCTTACTTTTCTCTGTGGTCACCGATGAATATTTAATTTTACAATAATAGTGAAAGCTTTTCTAGTAAATGAATTATAAGCATGGCTTTAGAAAATACTGGTAAAATGACAAAATTGTTATCACTTATAAGCTAAAGCCATGTGTTTACAGGAAGATTGAAGCCCTTGTCTTCAATCTTCAGAGATTTGTACCATTTGTCAGGGATATCATCCTTGGCTATGATAAAAAGACCCAGAAGGTTATATAATATATTTTCCTCCTTACTTGTTTATGCCCATACCTCCCCATTACATAATACATTAATATGACTCAAATTAATAGGGGCACACATGCCAAATTATGGCCAGTCAAGTTGTTCAAATAATGACTGGCAGCCATTATTAAGTACAAGAGAAATTAGGACCTGTAGCAACTCCAATGGAACAATAAATAGGCTATGAGAATTTTAAGGGAATGGAGAAGAGTGGCTACTTATGAGACTGCTGGATAAAATTAATAGAAAGATCGGATCAAATCCCTCAATTCTAGCTGCAAAGTACGTACTGAAAATGGAGATTTTCTATGACAATGATGATTTTTAAAAAATTCTTTTTTTTTAAATTTTTAAATTTTATTTTTTCAAGTACCAAAAAAAAACACCAAACAAATGCAAACATTCCTATTTTGATCATTCCGTAAAACAAATTCTTAAGGTTGCATGACTGATTTTCAAAATCCAGAGTTGTGATCTAATAGATTCCTATCATTACCAGCTATATTATGGGCATCATTTGGGAAAGGGTGGGGCCTTAAATATTAGAATGGTGATATCATGGATGATTTGGAAAATATGGAATATCTGTATACCTCCCATCTGCCAAACCCTTACGCATTCTCCCTCAAACTCATATAATATATACCTCCCTTGCTCCAAGAAGCTGTCCTCCTTCTCTGTCTGTAGAAACTTTTCTTCCCTTGTTTGAAAATGCTTTTGCTCTATCTATTCAGAGAGTGTTAGAAAAGGAAGTGAATAATTTCTCTCATGTCCTTTTTTTCTGGTCATTAGGCCAATAACTAGAATCAATTCTCAGGGATAAAATGCAAAATCAGACCATGAAAGAAAATGTTTATAGACTGAATTAACTTCACAAACTCGATGATTTACATCAGGATAAAACCTGATGATTATGTGAGTGGATTTTGAGATTGCTTAAACAAAGAGGGTAGAGCATAACTTTAGACTGAGATGAGTTTATCAATATGGATTTACTTTGAAGAGATTCTTATTTTTTGACATGCCAGTTTAGGGAGCTGGGTCTGGTCATCCTACTTTCTGGAAAGGTTTACACAAACTTGAATGTAGAACTCACTATGCTAAGGGAAATTTAGGTATCAGAAATCCCTTGGCTTAATATGGAAAGATGCAAATATTGGATTAGATCTATTGTGGTAGGCAGCCTCTGCAATAGTCCTGGTAGTCCCCACTTCTTGGCATTCACACCATTGTGTAGTTTGTTTTTTTTTTTTCCCCTGGCTGGGACTTAGGGACTCGTTTATAATGAATAGAATAGGGCAAAAGCAAGGGGATGCACTTCCAAGATTAGGTTACAAAAAGACTCTGGATTGTCTTGGTCTGATCAGTCTTGGTCACTCTCTCTTCTTCTTTTACTTGCTCATCCTAATGGAAGCCAACTGCCATGTTGTGAGCTGCCCTATAGAGAGGCCCAAGAGTTAAGGAACTGAGGGAAGCCAGCAAGAAACTGAGACCTTCAATCCAATAACCTTGTGAACAATCACATGAGTGAGATTTGAAAGATGTCGTCCTCTGGTCAAGCCTTCAGATGAGCTCATAACACCAGCATCTCCTTGATTACAGTCATGTGAAAAATCCTAAGCTAGAGGAGCCAGCTAAGCCATGACTAGATTTGTGTAGTGGTACCTTTTGGTGAGTAATCATATAGGACCCCCAATTCTCAGGCTGTGTTTCCTTTCATCCATATACCATTTTCTCCTATAATCCTTTTCTTTTCATGGGCCATTGCTCATGTATTAATATAACCACCTCTCTGTCTGGACAATGAATATGATCAGATGTACTGCTTGAAGTTCTGCCCACCAGAACTTCCTGACACTATTGTCTCTCGGGAAACTTGGGATTGAACTGTAATATTGCAGCAGTGAATTTTCAGTTCATACAAGTATATAGTATAAAACAATCTGTAAATCACCTTTTTTTAAAATGGTCATAGGAAATTTTCCATGAGGCAATACTTGTGTCTTGTGGGAAGGAAGCAATGAAGCAGGGCTAAGTACCCTGGGAGTCTGCCACCACCTAATCAAGCAACTATTTTATGTCTTTGGTACTTTTTTGAGGCTGCTATCATATATACCATTTCTACTTGATTATGGACTAGCTACTGTGTCTGTTCAACATAATTTGTGATGGGCCATTAAGTTCCCCTGGTCATTTGAGGACCCCCCCCCCCTTTTTTTTTTTAGAGCAGTTGTAGGTTTATAGAAAAATGATGCATAAAATACAGTTTCCATATACTACCCTAATATATCTTGCATTAGGGTCATACATTTGTTAACAATTCATGAAAGAACAATTTTGTAATTGCACTATTAACTATAGACCACCATTTACAATAATAAGAGTTAACTATTTGTCTTATACAGTCCTATGTTTTGTTAAAAAATATGTCCTTGTAACATATTTATAACCTAAAATTTCCCCTTTTAACCACATTCACATATATAGTTCAGTCCTGTTATTACATTCACAATGTTGTGCTACCATCTCCACTATTCATTACTGAAACTTTCATCATACTGAAACTTTAGGATGAACCCAGATAGAAACTATATACAATTTAAGTATTAATTCCTCATTCTCTACTCCTACCCCATCCCCTGGTAAACTGTATTCTAGATTCTAAGTTTGCTTATTCCAATTAATTTCATGTCAGTGAGATCACACAATATTTATCCTGTTGTGCCTGGCTTATTTCACTCAACATTATGTCTTCAAGATTCATCTATTTCATTGCATGTGTCAGAACTTCATCCTGTTTTATAGCTGAATAATATCCCAATGTATGTTTATACCACAATTAATTTATCTGTTCATTGGTTGACAGACATTTGGGGTGCTTCCATTTTTTGGCAATTGTGAATAATGCTGCTGTGAATATTGGTGTGCAAATATATTTGAGTTCCTGCTTTCAAATCTTTTGGGTATATACTTAGAAGTGGGATTGCCTGGTCATAAAGTAATACTTAACTTTCTGAGGAACCACCAAACTATCTTCTCAGTGGCTGCACCATTTTACGTTCTCATCAACAATCAATGAGTGTTTCTATTTCTCTGCATCCTTTCCAACACTTGTTCTTTTTTTTTTTTTAAGTAGCCATTCTAGTGGGTGTGAAATGTTATGACAGTTTTTATTTGCATTTCCCTAATAGTTAGTGATGTTGAGAATATTTTCATATGCTTTTTGGCCATTTGTATATCTCCTTTGGAGAGATGTCTATTCAAGTCCTTTGCCCATTTTTAAAATGGTTTGTTTGTCTTTTTATTGTTAAGTTGTAGGATTTCTTTATTTATTCTGGGTATTAAACCTTTAACAGATATGTGGTTTCCAAATATTTTTTCCATTAAGTAGGTTGTCTTTTTACTTTCATGATAAAGTCCTTGATGCACAGAGGTTTTTAATTTTGATGAGGTCTCACTTATCTATTTATTCTTTTATACCTTGTGTTTTGGGTATAAAATCTTTGAAACCATTGTCTAACACAAGGTCTTGAAGGTGCTTGCTGTTCTAGTTTGCTAGCTGCTGGAATGCAATATACCAGAAATGGAATGGCTTTTAAAAATGGGAATTTAATAAGTTACTAGTTTACAGTTCTAAGGCTGAGAAAATGTCCCAATTAAAGCAAACCTATAGAAATGTACAATCTAAAGCTTTCCAGGGAAAGATACCTTGGTTCAAGAAGGCTGATGACTTCCCGCATTTCTCTCTCAGCTGGAAAGGCACATGGTGAACATGGTGGCATCTGCTGGCTTTCTCTCCGGGCCTCTAGTTTCATAAACCTCTCCGGGAGGCATTTTCCTTCTTCATCTTCAAAAATCTTTGGCTGGTGGACTCTCTGCTTCGTGGTTCTGTGGCATTCTCTGCTCTCTCAGAATCTTGTGGCTTTCTCTCTTGTTCTCTATTTTTTCAAAAGTGCATCTTCTTTTAAAGGATTCCAGTAAAACTAATCAAGATCCACCTGGAATGGGTGGAAACACATCTCCATCTAATCAAGTTTAATATCCACACATGATCGAGTCACATCTCCATGGAGATAAGCTAATTAAAGTTTCCAACACACAGTACTAAATAGAGATTAGAAGAAACCATTGCTCTCACAAGGTTGATTAGGATTAAAACATGCTGTTCTAGGATACATAGACCTTTTCAAACCGGCACACTTACCTAGGTTTTCTTTTAGGGGCTTTATAGTTCTGGTTCTTATATTTAAGTCTATGATCTATTTTTGAGTTGATTTTTTTGTATATGGTGTGAAGTAGGGGTCCACCTTTATTCTTTTGCTTATGTGCATCCAGTTCTCCCAGCACCATTTGTGGAAGAGACTATTCTTTCCCCATTGAATGGTCTGTGCCCCCTTGTCAAAAATCAGTTGGTCATAAACATGAGGTATAAGAATAAAATCAAGTTTAGTTTTTGCACAAGATGGCGCAGGATGACAGAAATGGAACTAACTAAACAAAAGGTTGTAAAACCTGAGACTGGTCTTGCAGGTAGGGAAAGGAGAGGACCTCTGATACAAGCTAAGAATTGATGCCAGATCCTTATATGGGTAAAAACAAGTTTAAACAAGTAATGACCAGGGTAATTGGAATGTATAATGTAATCAAAAGCGGGAACTTTCAGCAAGAGATTTGAACTAGGTAGACTATTCAGATAGTCTGTAACCTCTGGAGTATGTAGTCAGTGGAGAAACAGAGATGGGACCTGCATGCTAGGCTTAGGGAATAAATAAAATGCAGCTTTCTGTCGCTTAGTATGCCAGCCACCATATTATGGTTGCATGCCCATTCCTACAAGGTCTTGAATAATTTCTTTTCTTCTTCAAAATTGGGTGAGCGTTTGTTCTCTTTCAGGTACAGCTTTCTTTCCAACAATTCTGGGGACTCATCTGGGATCCAAGACTTCAGGGGAGGACCCCCAAGGAGGACAAAGGGAAGACACACCCTGCTGATTGAGTAGTCTCGGACTCTACCATTGGGAGATCCCTTCCGACAGTCAGAAGGACCTGAGACTGGACACTTAGATATGCCAATTGTGAATGAGAAAACAGAGAAAGGAAAACCTGTCTCACAGTGACCAGGTAACTCTGTGCACGGACCAAGGTAAGGAAAAAGACTATTTAGTATATCCTTGGTGGTTGGGAAAATTCTGATGAGTCTGTGGTTGAGAGTGTGTGTATGAGATGTGCAACACACTGCACGAAGCGAGTGCAGAGTCCCAATCTGCGGTTCCCTTCTCCTGAGAAGGGAAGGGCCAGAGATGGATGAAGCAAAATGGTGCTGAGAGAGAGAAACTAAGGCAAGTGTTCTAGTTTGCTAGCTGCTGGAATGCAACACACCAGAGACAGATTGGCTTTCAATAAAAGGAGATTTATTTAGTTAACTTATAGTTCTTCAGAGGAAAGGCAGCTAACTTTCAACTGAGGTTCTTTCTTAAATGGGAAGGTACAGGGTGGTCTCTGCTGGCCTTTTCTACAGACCTCTAGGTTCCATCATCTTTCCCCAGGGTGAATCCTTTCTGCATCTCCAAAGGCCTGTGCTGAGCTGCAAGCACTGAGATGAGATATGCTGAGCTGCTTTGGCTGTGCTACATTGAGCTCTCTCATTTAAGCACCAGCCAATAAAATCAAACATCATCCATTGTAGCAGGCATGCCCCCTAGCTGACATCAGATGTAATCAGCAACAGATGAGGTTCACATGCCATTGGCTCATGTCCACAGCAATAGAACTAGGCACCTTCAACTGGCCAAATTGACACCTGAATCTAACTACCACAGCAAGACTCAGAATGGGCAGTAGAGGCTGTCAGCCAGAAAGGGATTACCTATAAGTCCTCTGGGGTCATTTCCCTGGATAATTCATTAGGGAGAATGTCAAAACATTGGACCAAAAGTGATTGGACCAAGGGAAAGGACAACAAGAAAATGATTAAATATTATTGTCACACTTGGTCAAAGGAAAGCATTTTGCCACCCAATGTATTCTGGCCAAAATATGCACAGATGAGGATTCGCTCTGTGCTAATCTCATGCTTTATGTTAGTGGAAAAAAGCCCCTCTCCAAAAAGGAGTATGATTATGCTATATGTTGGCTAAAAAAGAGGGGAGTTGCTCTTTGTCCCCTGTAGATTAAAACCCCAGAATCAGAGACTAAATCTTTAGAAACTAAAGCCTGAGATTCTTTGTTGAGCCTCCCCCCACCCTATGCTTCTCCCCTCTACCCTGGGCAGGGACTGTTGGACACTGAAGGCCCAATGGAACTAACCTGCATTCCCCCCAGGAACCAGAGGGTCAATTGGGGCCAATGGCTCCACCTGTTACAACCCATCAACAGTTGAGGAAGGAGTTGAAACAGTGTAAGAAAGGTATACAGAATTTTCCATTTCCAAGGGCTCCTGAATAAAAAAGGGTGAGAGAACATAGACCTGCTAAGTCCTTATACCCTCTGAGGGAAGTACCTATTGGACTATGGGAAATAGGTTATGTAAATACCCCACTGATGAGTACAGAAGTAAGGAACTTTAAGAAAGAGATGAAATCATTAATGGATGATCTGGCGGAGCTAGCAGAACAACTGGAACAATTTTTAGGCCCCAGTTTATATGCCTAGTCCGAATTTATGTCTATTCTGAATATCTTCTTCATGGTGGGGTGGGGGGGGAGAAAAGGGAATGGTGAGTAGGGCAGCTGTGAAAGAATGGGAGAGGCAGTACCCACCCAGACAGGGCAGCAGAGCAAAACTTCCCCAGTGTAGATCCCAATTGGGATAATAATGATCAGGAAGAGAGAGCACAAATGAGGGATCTTAGAAACCTCATTATAGAAGGAATAAAATTGGCTGTACCCAAATGTCAGAACTTAAATAAAGCCTTGAGGTGGTTCAAGAAAAAGATGACACTCCCTCTGCTTACCTGGAAAGATTGAGGGACCAAGTGAGAAAATACTCAGGTATAGACCCTGATAGTCCTGTGGCCCAAGGAATGCTGAAGGTCAGTTATGTAAAGGGGTCATGGCCTGACATTCAGAAAAAGATCCAGAAACTAGATGGGTGGATGGATAAGCCACTAAAAGAGTTATTGAGAGAGTCTCTGAAAGTGTTTGTGAGAAGGGAAGAGGAAACGCAGAAGCAAAAAGCTAAAGTCATAATGAGCATGGTTGACCACATGGTCAAGAAGAGATTAGAGATTAAGCAGGAAGGAGATAAGCAGAGGTGAAATAGAGAAGCAGTCTGGGCCAGAGAGGATACAGGAGAGGAGGGCACAGGACTCCACAGGATGTTATCACTGTGAGAAACGTAGTCATTTCAAAAGGGAGTGCCTGAGTTTAAAGAAAGAAGGTTGGGTGATATCCCTGATAAATTTTGAGGGCTAAGGGGGTCAGAGGCTCCTCATCTCAAGAGCCCACTGGGAGCCTCTAGTAAATCTGAAGATGGGTCTGTACCAGGAAGAAATTACATTCTTGGTAATGTAATTTCCAAGATCGTAATCTTGGAATTACGATCGACCGCAGGCAACTTGATCTTCTGTGAACCACATCCCGAAGGGGATTGAATTCTCTGGTAGCTCATTCACAGTTTCAGGGGTAAAAGGGGAAGGGTTAAAGTCCCCATTTTAAAACCTATTAACATCTGTTGGGAAGATAACCAAATTATAAGCCCCCTACTGTACATCCCAAAAGCTGGGAGTACCTTGTTGGGAAGGAACCTGATAGTGCCCATGGAACTGGACCTGGAGGTAAGGGGTAGCTAAATAGAAGTCATCTTAGCTTTGCTTACTGAAGAAGATGAAAGAGATATCTAAGAAAAAGTATGAGTGAGGGAGGTAAATGGAGGGGTTGCAGGTTCACCCTATCAGAATCAAAATGAAGAAGGAAGGGAAGATAATTTGTCAAAAACAATATCCCATCCCGTTGAAGGGGAGACAGGGACTTCAGCCCATCATTGAAGGCCTCCTTTGAGATGGGCTCTTGGAAACTTGTATTTTTCCTTTAAATACTCCCATTCTACCCATCCAGAAAGCAGACAGCAGTTGAAGGATGGTACAGGACCTGAGGGCCATCAACCTCACCTTGAATTATTGTTCAAGTTAGATACCCCATGGTCCCTAACCCTTATACTCTCCTGAATAGGATCCCTTACCATCATAAATGGTTCATTGTAGTAGATCTGAAGGATACTTTTTGGGCTTAACCTCTTGATCCAGAGAGTAGAGACTTGTTTGCCTTTGAATGGGAAAAATCCCTTTACTGGAAGGAGGCAGCAATGCAGGTGGACAATCTTACCCCAAGGCTTTACAGAATCCCCCAATCTCTTTAGACAGGAAGTAGAGAGAGTGTTAGAAAAATTTTTGATCCCATCTGAAATTACCCTTTTGTAGTATTTAGATGATCTGTTAATATCAGGTAAAGAAACACAGGCGGTTGTCCAGGCTACAAAGGACCTGTTGAACTTCCTAGGAGACCAAGGGCTAAGGGTATCAAAAAAAATTAAACTATAGTTTGTGGAAAAGGAAGTTAAATACTTAGGCCATCTTATAAGTGAAGAAAGAAGGAAAATAAATCCAGAAAGAATTCAGGCCATAATTGGATTGCCTCTTTCCCTGATGAAGAGGGAACTAAGGAAGTTTTTAGGGTTAGGGGGGTATTGTAGGTTATAGATAAATTCTTATGCCTCTCCAACTAAAGGACTATACATAAAACTGCTAGACGAAGAGCCTGACAAATTAGGATGGAGGGAGGGGGAAGTAGAAGACTTAGAAAGGCTCAAACGGGCACTGGTACAGACCCCTGTTCTGGCTCTCCCCTCCCTCAAGAAACCTTTCCATTTATTTGTTACAGTGGATAAAGGAACAGACTTAGGGGTACTAACCTAGACCTGGGGAGACCAAAGGAGACCTTTAGCCTTCCTTTCTAAAATGTTGGACCCTGTCTCCAGAGGATGGCCTGGGCATGTTTAGGCTGTTATGGCAACTACTCTTCCCGTAGAAAAAGTAGGAAATTGACCTTTGGAGGGGCATTAGTGGTCAGCACCGCTTATCAAGTCAGTATTATTTTATCCCAAAGGGCAGGGAGATGGCTGACTGATTCCCGAATCCTAAAATATGAGGCAATTTTTGTGGAAAAAGATGACTTTCTTAACCACAGACAATAGCTTAATCCTGATCTCCTTTCTTTGGAAAGGGCCTGACCAAGCGGGAAGCTCTTGAGCATGACTGTTTGGACTTAATTGAGTATCAAACCCGAGTTTGGTCCTCTCCTTATATTCAGAGGAAAAATTGTTTATAAATGGGGCCTCTAGGGTCTTGGAGGGAAAGAGATGTGATGGTTTTGCAATTGTGGATGGGCTAACTTGTGAAGAAAGAGAGGCTAGTTGGTTGCCCATTCATTGGTCAGCTCAAACTTGTGAATTGTATGCTTTAAACTAAGGCCTCAAATTATTAGAAGGAAAAGATGGTACAGTCTACAGTGAACCTAAGTACACCTTTGGGGTAGTCCACACCTTTGGAAAAATTTGGGAAGAAAGGAGATTAATTAACAGCAAGCTTAAGGAATTGGTTCATGCAGAATTAATAAAACAAGTGTTAACCAATCTATTTTTACTAAGGGAAATATCCGTGGTGCACAAAGGCAGACACCAGAAAGGCCATACCCTTAAGGCAAAGGGCAACAGGTTGGCAGATGAAAAGGGTAAGGAAGCTTTCCTTTGTCTCCTGTCAAAGTTAATAGTCTTTATACTCTCTATTCCCAGAGAATTTGAGGTCCCTATTTTCTCTGTAAAGGAAGTAAAGGAGCTGGAACAATTGGGAGTGAGTCCAGATGATCAGGGGAGATGGGTCCTCTGGGATGGCAGACAGATGTTGAATAAACAAATATTGAGGGAAATATTAGCATTCTTACATCAGGGAAGTCACTGGGGAATACAGGCCATGTGTGATCTGGTTCTTAAATATTTTGGGTGTGTGAGCCTCTATACCACAGCCAAACAAATATGTGCATGATGCATACTTTGACAAAAGGTTAATAAAAAATTTCTAAGGTGACATGTATAAGGGGGAAGGGAACCAGGCCTCACACCATTTCAGAGCATTCAAGTTAACTACACTGAGATGCCTCCAGTAGGAAGACTATATTTTGGTTCTTGTAGACCACCTAACAGAGTGTTATGGAAGCAGATCCTCTAGCCTTGGCTATGCCATTGGGAATTTCCAAGATTATCCTTAAATAAATTGTTCTCCATTATGGGTTAGTAGAAAATATTGATTCTGACAATGGTAGCTATTTTACCTCCCATGTGCTGCAGGATGTCCAGCAAAGCCTAAATATTGCATGGGATTTTCACACACCCTGGTATCTGCTGTCCTCAGGAAGGGTGGGAAGAATAAATCAGACCTTAAAGAAGCATCTTTCTAAACAAGTCTTAGAAACAAAGTAACCCTGGACTAGGTGTCTACTCATAGCTCTGCTAAGAATTAGAACTGTCCCTAGAAAAGAATTAGGGATCTCCCCCTATGAAATGCTCTTTGGCTTGCCTTTTCCTGGGAAAACTAGATATCTCCCATCCTTAAATTCAAAGGACCTCTTACTTAAGAATTATATGCTGGCATTGTCTTCTACTCTGTCATCCCTCAGGCACCATGGCTTGCAGGCCCAAACCACATCTCTTGAATTTGCTGTCCATCAACACCAACCTGGCAGTTGGTTCCTCATCAAATTGTGGAAAGAGTCCAAACTCTAACTGGCCTGGGAAGGACCCTATCAGGTTCTGTTGACAACTAAGATGGCTGTAGGGATGGCAGAGAAAGCCTGAACACACTACATGCCAGTGAAAGGACCAGTACCTGAGCTAGACGATAAGTACCTAACAATGCAATCTGATTCCTGGGAAATAACTCCAACTTTGGATCCTTTAAAGATTACTTTAAAGAGACAATAGTTGTAAGAGTAGAAGGAATTTTTGGATTTGGGGTTTGGATCCTATATTTTAAGCAAAGTGAATAGTGACCCTAGTCAAAAGAGTCTTACCCAAGGAAGACAGATGAGAGATTTAAAACTCATTTTAAAAATGAAAATAATTATACTAACTCTAATGTTCCAAATTCAGGATGCAACGAGCCCTATCAGATTGGTGGTGAATGTAACTGAAGGTTTAGATTTCCAGACTATACAGTTTGATCCTTACCAAGTAATAGACTGTGGAGATTTAGCTAATCAATGGCAGTTGAGTGGGAAAAACATTTATGCCCAGATCTAGTAGGAAGGAATCCCTAATACTCACCTTGCCATGGGCCTTACCGTTCCTGGGGTCTTGTTCAATTGACCATCCCATTTACCCTGCCATTTGAAAGAGAGAAAGAAGCTCAAATCCAAGAGAAAAGAAAGAAAAGAAGTCCACTAAGCCCACTTGGTTCTTTTGATGACTGAAACTATTTAGATAACATAGGAGTGTCACAGGGAATCCTGGATGAGTTTAAAGCCAGAAATCGAATAGCTGCAGAGTTTGAGCCATCCCTATTTTGGGGGGCCACAATTAATAAAACTGTGAATTGGATTAACTACATAATCAGCAGAGATTCATCAGCTACGCCAGAGATGCAGTGAAGAGCATTCAGAACAGCTAGATGTTCCCAGTCAAATGACATGGAAAATAAGATAGCCCTAGACATGATGCTAGCTGAAAAGGGAGGCATTTGTATTATGATTGGAGCTAGCTGTTGTACCTTCATCCCAATAATACAGCCCCAGATGGAACTATCACTAGAGGTTTGCAAGGCTTAATGGCCTTATCTGAAGAATTGGTGGAAAATTCAGGTATTGATAACCCCTCCCAGGTTGGTTAGGAATCTGGTTTGTAAAATGAAAAGGGGTGACACTGTCCATGTTAACGTCTTTAGTCATCGTAGCTGGGATACTCACAGCACTTGGGTGTTGCATTATCCCACATGCCCAAGAGTTAGCTCAAAGACTCATTGAGGCTGCCCTAACCAAGCAAAATACTGTTCAGGACAGGCAAAGCAATTTGTACCCCCTTAAAGATGAAGATCCCTGTGATGAGGAGTGTGAAAAAGCTCTTAATCAAGTTTGAAAAAAGACTACAATGTGAAAACTAAAAGAGTTCAAAAAGAGAGGGGGGCAATTTTTAAGAATAAATTCAAGTTTAGCTTTCATACAAGATGGCACAGGATGAGAGAAATGGAACTAACTAAGAAAAGGGTTACAAAACAGCTCAGACCGGTCTTGCAGGTAGGGGAAGGAGAGGGCCTCTGACGCAAGCCCAGAATCGATGCCAGATCCTTATATGGGTAAAAATAAGCTTAAACAAGTAACAACCAGGGTCATTGGGATGTAAAACATCATCAAAAGTGGCAACTTTCGACAGGAGATTTGAATTAGGTAGACTACTTGGATAGGCTATAATCTCTGGAGTATCCAGTCAGCGGAGAAACAGGGGAGAGAACTGTGTGCTAGGCTTGGGGAGTAAATACTGCTGTTTTCTGTTGCTTGGCTCACCACCCACCCCATTTTGGTTGTGCACTTATTCTTGCAAGACCGTGAATAAATTCATTTCTCCTCATAATCAGGTGAGCATTTATTCTCTTTCAGGTATAGCTTTCTTTCCAACATGAGGGATGTTTTCTAAGTTCTCAATTCAGTTCCCTTGGTCTATATGTCTGTCTTTGTGCAGGTACCGTATAGTTTTTTTTTTTTTTTAATACTTACATCACAGGGGAAAATATTTTCTAGGGGAAAAAAGTTACCCAAATTAATTTAATTTAAAATTGAAAAAATACAAACAAATGTTGGCATGGTAAAATAGCAAAAACATGAAAATTAATACATATACAAACAAACAGTAAAAACCCAATCTCCTTCCCAAGGGTGGAATCCCCAGGTCACCCTGCCACTTCTGGGCTCCCTGCACCTCCCACCTGACCCTCAGTGATGAAATCCATCTCTGACACACAATCACCACACTGACTAATTGAAGCTGTGCACTTTATGAAGGAAGTCTACTCTCTCTGTAGGGGTGAGAAAAAAAAGTGATTTTTCTTGGACTATTGTTTGAAAGTGCTGGTAACAACTTTCGAAAACCAAGGTTTTTGATAAAAAGGGTCAGAACCATAGATGCCTTCCCTGCCTCTGCCTTCAGCATGACCCATCTAGTAGCCCAAGTCTCCAAGCAGATAGATCCCGATCGGCGCCTAAAAGCCTGTCAGTTCTCTTAATAGTCAAGTGCTAGGCTAAACCAGGAAATTTTGTGGTCATCAAGAAAATTGGTTTTAGGCTTTAAACACTGAAAAGAGAGCCACAGCTTGCTGGATTAGGCTTATGATAAAGAGGTCATCTGGAAACCTCATTATTTTAAGCTCACAATATCTAAATAGTGCTCTATGCTCAAATAGTTTAAAAATAAAGTTTACATTTGTAAGGTTCCCGAAATTAAGAAGAAAAACTTTTAAAAATTAGAATTGTGAAAATAACTATAAGTAACTTTTCCATCTCTGAATAAGTTAGTCTTTAGCTCTGTTGGCAAGAGAGTGACTTCTTTTTTTTTTTAAATTTATTTTGTATTATCAAGCCAAACAACATACAAATATGAATATTCTTAACATACAAACATTCCATATATAGTATACAATCAATGGCTCACAATATGGTCACATAGTAGTATATTCATCACCATGATCATTTTTTAGAACATTTGCATCACTCTAGAAAAAGAAATAAAAAGAAAAAACTCACGCATACCATACCCCTTACCCCTCCCTCTCATTGACCACTAGTATTTCCATCTACTCAATAGATTTTAACCTTTGTTCCCCCTATTATTTGTTTATTTTTATTCCATATTTTTTACTCATCTGTCAATATCGTAGATAAAAGGAGCATCAGACACAAGGTTTTCACAATCACATAGTCACATTGCAAAAGCTGTATCATTATACATTCATCTTCTAGAAACATGACTATTGGAACACAGCTCTACGGTTTCAGGCACTTTCCTGTAGCCTCTCTAATACACCTTAAACTAAAAAGGGGATATCTATAAAATGCGTAAGAATAACCTCCAGGATAACTTCTTGATTCTGTTTGAAATCTCTCAACCACTGACACTTTATTTTCTCTCATTTCTCTCTAACCTCCTTTCATTCGAGAAGGTTATCTCAATCCCTTGATGCTGAGTCCCAGCTCATTCTAGGATTCTGTCAGGGAGATTTGCACCCCTGGGAGTCATGTCTCACGTAGAGAGGGGGAGGGTGATGAGTTTGCTTGCCACGTTGGCTGAGAGAGAGAGGCCACATCTGAGCAACAAAAGAGGTTCTCTGGGGGTGACTCTTAGGTCTAGTTTTAAGTAGGCTTAGTCTATTCCTTGCTGGGATAAGTTTCATATGAACAAACCCCAAGATTGAGAGCTCAGCCGATTGATTTGGTTGACCCCATTGCTTGCAAGAATGGCAGGAATTCTCCAAATGGGTAAGTTGAATTTTCCCTCTTTCTCACTATTCCCCCAAGAAAACTTGGCAAATACTTTCTTTTTTTCCATTAGTGATTTCTTAATTCTGGTTTCCTTAACTAACATTCTAGGAGTTTAATTTTCATGTTCTTCACATTTTTCATGAATACTTTAAAGAAAACTATACTTCTGCTTAGTTCTTGAACAGAAATTCACTGACTCTTTTCCCTGTCATTCCCCACATTCTGGTCTCCCCGAACACACTGTTATTCCCTTCCACCTCCCTAAAACTCTGGAACATTTTAATAAGGAAATACCAAATGGAAATGGCACCACTGACTTTTCTGAAGTATACAAGTGAATGTGTACTTTTTTTTTCTTTTCCTAAAGAAACAAATTGCCTGCAAATATTTAAACTCTATCATTTGATAAGAATTTTTCTGCCTTTAATTATCAAAATTGTAAGACCAATTTCATGCTACATACATAGTTGCTTGCCATTATGTGAAAGGAAAAGCCCATACTATCATATAATCAAAGAAAAATGAGTACTGTTTATATGAAATACGGTTTAAATTGGCCAAAAATTGGTCAAAGCTTGCATGAATGCAAATAAGTGTTTTTAGGAGGCCATTAAGTTATTCTTGAAAATCATTAATGGCTGGTTAAGTCTTAGGTTTAATAGTGATATTATACAGCTTATAACAAGCTGTATACACTCCAGACAATGAAGCTTTATGCTTTGAATATGATTCAATTACATTTAAGTGCTAAATCTGTAACTAGTCAGAGATTCTAGAATTGAACCCAACCAATCATTATTGTCTTATTTTGACAAACTCATAAATATACTGTAAAAATACACTAATTAAATTAAATTAAATCCATGAGGTTTATAATGCTTTGAAAACAGGGTAGTATGGATATGTAGTTTTAATGCCTGATTTCTTTTAGTAATTCTCATGGTATTGCTGGGTCCCTTAGAAATATGCATTCAATTTTGTATGTGTATGGTTAAGGTATTAGATTGCCATCCATGAGCAGTAGACACCTGCATGGCACGAAATTTACTTTTAGGTGTTACATGGCAGGTACCAAAATGTGATGATCAATTCTATATTTTATGTAGATTAAACATCCTCATTTTGTTAAGCAGCCAGTGTATCCCAGAGTTCTACAAGAAGAAAAATTTAAAAAAATTAAAATAAAAAATTAAATCACTTTCAAAGCAGCAATACATGATCCAAGGTTTTCTTGTACGTCGTGCAAACGGTGCAGTTCATAAGTTTCTCTGGATTCAGGAACTTTTATACTATGTCTCTCCTGAGGATAGATCTGTAAATCATATGGCTTCCCAGCCCTCACTAAAAAAACTCAGTACAAAATGGACATTCTCATCCAAGCACCCATGTAAGAGTAATAATGATTTGGTTCAGAGGGGAACTTATCTGCTTGCATGGCCACACATCCTATGTAATAGCCCTGTTCATTCTGGTCAGGGTGATGCTTATAATGCTCCATGTATCCTATGTCATAGAAGATCCACTGAGTGACTGGGGCCCAAGCAATAGCAACTGTGAAGATTTCTGACCTCTGTTTTTAATGCCATTAGGGAGAGGAATCCTCTATAGGACTAGCCATGGAAACCCAGGCAGTCTAAATCAATGAAATCATACCAAGAAGCTAGATAATAGAGTCCTTCCATCTGATCATCGATTTCTGTTTGACCCATTTTATATTTAAAGGTGCCTTAAAATTTAAGCCCTCAGTGATACGATTCCCTGTTGTCTGTCACCACAACCACATAACCCAGAGAGGCTTGGGTATTCAAGTGGAAATATTTGACTCCTTTAAACTGATTTTTCAACAACTGCACCTGGGGACCACCAGAAAGGAACAGCACAGTGGGTATTTCCTTCCAGGTTGTAGATCATGAGGTTTGTACAGCATCCTGTACAATATAGACAAATTTTATTGAGATATATTCACATACTGTATAATATTGTGGTACCATCAGATAGTATTGTGCTATCCATTTCTGGATCTTTACAATGAATACTGTTGAACTTTCTGTACTCCTTCAGCATCAAATGCCCAATCTCTACCCACTTTCTCTCTCCTGACAACCTGTGTTCTCAACTTTAACTCACAAAGTTCATTCATTAATGCTAGTTCATATTAGTGAGACAATGTCGTATTTGTCCTTTTATTTCTGGCTAATTTCACTTAACATAATGTTTTCAAGTTTAATCCACATTGTTGTATGCATCATGACTTTATTCTGTTCCCTTACTGATAGTCTTTACTTACACCCTCTTCTCTAGACCTCTCTGCCCCTGTCTTTTCCTATCTGCCTTTAGTGCTCCTTTTAGTATTTCTTATAGAACAAGTTTCTTCTTCACAAACCCTCTGTGTCTGTTTGTCTGGAAATATTTTAAACTTTCCCTCATTTCTGAAGGACAGTTTGCCAGATCTTCACTTAAAAAAATTGTTATTATTATTATTGGCATGGGCAGCACTGGAAATTGAACCCGAGTCTCCGACATGGCAGGTGAGAATTCTGCCACTGAGCCACTGTCACATCACCTCCAATCTTCACTTTTAAGTGACCTTTTTCTTGATTCATTGTTTGCCCTGTTACTGCAATCCTTTACTTGTTTTCTGAAGCTTTAAGAAATATGTTTCTTCCAAGTCTTGCTGGTTGTTCAAAACTTCTTTTGGAGAACAGAGCCTGATTTTGCCATCTTGACCAGGGTGAGACCTGCCTTAGCATTCTTGTCATATTCAGATTGTACCCCTCACAAATTATTATTATACTGTCTTCTATTGTAAATACTTATGTGTCTAACTTGACTCTGGCTCTACTTCTTCTGCACCTTTGTATCATGTTCTGGCCACCAAGTAGATGTTCAATAAATGCTTATTGGATAAGTCTGTTATCTTTCAAGTTTATCCTGAAATAAAAAAAAATATATTCATGAAATTTCCTTTTCATCCAATCAGAAAGGAACAACATGAAAGTAATCTAAAAGAATAAGAAAATATTTTGGCCCATAAACATGAGGACCCATTTTGTGGGAACATAGTGTACATGGTGCTGTGCTGCCCAGATCCTTCTTCAATGAAAAGCCTTGCTCACCCAACTACTGAGAGTGCTGTCAGTAACTGCCTTTCGCTAGAAGTCTTTTGGGGTCACTTCTGCTGTAAAGAACTACCTTGACCAAGGATATGCCCTATCTCGGGCAGCCCGTATCCAATGACTGATCGAGGTGGAAATATAAAGTCCTGGCCATTTTAGCCTAATGGGGACAACTTTGACTGGCTATTTTAGCTCCAGAGTTGCCCATAGGCTAGTTGAGGCTAATATTGGTGCAGCATCACAGCCCCACTTCTACCTCTGCCCAGTCTTGCTTCTTTCCCCTCCCATTCACAGGTGTCGATCCCAGGGATACTTCCTGTTAAAATTCTGCCTCCTAAACTCTGAGAGTCAAATTCTTCGAAAACCTACCTGAGATGGGCAATTAACTCAATGAACTTTAAATCAACAAATGTATTTTGTCAGGTTTGACGTATTTAAGGCAGGGGCATTGAAGAGGGAACAGGATACTTATACTTTGACGATGCCAAGTATTCCCTAGAGCACTTTTAGTGCTCCTGGGCTTACCTGAAAGACAAACTGGCCCACTGAAAATATTGCAAATAATAAGTGTCACATTGTGTGTGAAAAATAAAAAATAAAAAGCTTCAGAAATAAGAACCATTATATATAACATTTAAGTATTTCCATGCATAGCTATGCTGCCTTTCTTTTATTATTATTATTTTTAATTAATTTTTTAATTTTTAAAAAATATAACAACAAACACAAACATTCTTAACATGTGATCATTCCATTCTACATATATAATCAGTAATTCATGCTATCATCACATAGTTTTATATTAATCATCATCATGATCATTTTTAATAACATTTGCATCAATTCAGAAAAAGAAATAAAAAGACAACAGAAAAAAATTCGTACATACCATACCCCTTACCCCTCCCTTTCATTGACTACTAGCATTTCAATCTACTAAATTTATTTTAACATTTGTTCCCCCTATTATTTATATTATTTATATATTCCATATGTTTTACTCATCTGTTGATAAGGTAGATAAAAGGAGCATCAGACACAAGGTTTTCACAATCACAGTCATACTGTGAAAGCTATATCATTATACAATCATCTTCAAGAAACATGGCTACTGGAACACAGCTCTACATTTTCAGGCAGTTCCCTCCAGCCTCTCCATTACATCTTAACTAACAAGGTGATATCTATTTAAGGCATAAGAATAACCTCCAGGATAACCTCTCAACTCTGTTTGGAATCTCTCAGCCATTGACACTTTATTTTGTCTCATTTCACTCTTCCCCCTTTTGGTTGAGAAGGTTTTCTCAATCCCTTGATGCTGAGTCCCAGTTCATTCTAGGATTTCTGTCCCACGTTGCCAGCAAGGTCTACACCCCAGGGAGTCATGTCCCACATAGAGATGGGGAGAGCGGTGAGTTTGCTTGTTGTGTTGGCTGGAGAGAGAGGCCACATCTGAATATGCTGTGTTTCTTGATGACTTTTGTGTACATCTGATTAACTTGGGTTAAAACTCTCAGATGGTGTGCAGGATTTGCAAATGTTTATTGTATCAAGCAATTACTGGCATTTAAAATTAATGGTGCTACTCCCAGCAATTCTGCATGCCCTATTCCAGAGCATAACTGTGTACAGCTTGTTCAATTTTTCCTAGTAATAAAAAACAATTGTGGGCAGGCCACGATGGCTCAGTGGCAGAGTTCTCACCTGCCATGCCGGAGACCTGGGTTCGTTTCCCAGTGCCTGCCCATGTAAAAACAAACAAACAAACAAACAAAACAATCGTTGATTAAAATAAATTGAGTAGATTGAAATACCAGTGGTCAATGAAAGGGATTGGTAAGGGGTATCGCATGTATGAGTTTTTTCTTTTTTCTTTCTTTTGCTGGAAAGATGCAAATGTTCAAAAAATGATCATGGTGATGAATACACAACTATGCGACGATATTGTGACCTATTATTTATAACCATAACAAAAATGTTTGTATGTCAAGAATGTTTGTATGTTTATTGTAAAAAAAAATGTAAAATTAAAACTTTTGTTTGGCAGAGTAATACCAACAGCAACAACAACAAAAAACAATCATAGAAACATTCTACAAAATGAACTATGATTTTTTATGTAATTATTTTGTCTTCTTTTAATGGAAATATTTTCATTAAGAAATTATGGCTAATCATAACTAATTTTATTATCCACAGAGTATTTTTGACCCATTACCTCACTTAAATAAATGAGGTTGAGAGTAATTTAAAATAAACTCCATACAGAATTTTTTTTTCATTTTCTTCCTCTCTCTACTCTATATTCTGTCAAAATTCAGTCTATTACAGAAGTTTTTTGATGAGGATGATGAACACTTAATCCTGTTATTGTATACAAATTGAAAACAATATTCAGTAAAATTGAATACTTACTGAGGGTGCATGATAGAATAGAAAGAACGTGGGTGTTGGAGTTAGACTGAGAGTTAATGTCCCGGCTAATATGTGTAAATCACCAAGCACATAGCAAATATTTAGTTAATGCTAGTTTAATTTTCTTTTCTATGTCTTAGGAACTCTGTTGGCAACTTCTTAGTGTTATCCCATTGCATCATTCTCCTAGCCAACATCTACACTCTCCCCTTAGACAATAATTCTAAATTACAGTGAAAGTGATCTTCTTAAAATGTGCATCTGATTTAGTCACCGTTATGCTTATAATCCTTAAGATGTCCCATTGCTCTTAAAATAAAGACCAAAATTTTTACCTTGGCCTTTAATAACCTGAATGATATAGCACCCCCCTACCTCTCTAGACTTAACACTTATAAAACTGCTTTCTTTCATTCTCTTTACTATAGCCTCATTTACCTTCTTCCATCCCCCTTATAGTTATTATTTCTGCTGTTCTCACTGCCTGGAATGTTCCACCTCTCCCTGCCTGCTTCCTTTTGGCTTGTTAGCTCCTTATCATCCTTCAGATCTCAGTTTAGGAAAATCTTCTATGACTTTGCATCCCACCCCACCCCACAGGCCCTCAATTTAAATGAATGGTATACACTCTTATACAACCATCCCCCCGCCTTTTGGGGGTACTTATTGAGGTTTGTAATTAATCATTATTATGACCAATTAATAGCCATCTTCCTCACAATGCTAAGTTCCATGACAGCAGGAAGCTTGTTCACTGTAGTCTCATAGCCTGGACCACAATAGGTAGTCAGAAAATATTTATTGCATGATTTAATCTGCAAAACACCCAGCAAAGTTGGTGAATGTGTA
>PVIY010014140.1:0-57307 GCA_004026745.1 Myrmecophaga tridactyla | reverse complement strand
CCCGGGGAAAGTTGTTGGAACCCAAGGGCCTGGAGAGAAGACCAGCAGAGACCATCCTGTGCCTTCCACGTAAGAAAGAGCCTCAGTGGAAAGTTAGCTGCCTTTCCTCTGAAGAACCAACAAAATAAATCCCCTTTTATTAAAAGCCAATCCGTCTCTGGTGTGTTGCATTCCGGCAGCTAGCAAACCAGAACACTAACTTTTTCTGTGAACCACCACTCGGCTCACAAATGGCAGCCTAGTGTTCATTTTTGGGATGCCTGGCCTTAGCTTCCGGCCATGATGGGCTTTGGTGAGGAATTGCACAAAGAAGCGGAGAGACCCTCACCCCTGAGCTGCTGGCCTTGCTCTTGTTCAGGAGGTTGAGCTGACCCATGAGACTCATGATCCAGAACTCTTACCATTTGTGTTTCTTTTGATTTGAGCCCCAGACATCTTTTTCTTTTTTATTTCATCATTTCAAAATCTCCATTCAACTCAGTGATTTAACTTGTTGGGTAGGCTTTTTCATTGCTCTTTCCTTTCATTCCTGCATCTAAGGAAAGGTAAGGACATGCGTTCTGCTATACAAGGTCTCACTGATGGCGTGGCCTGACCCTTTTGAAATGCTGTGCATTGATGCTCTGTCAGGGAGGAGGGACCTCAAGGTTGTATGTGACTCAGATCGCATCCTCTCTCGCTCTCCTCCCCAAACAGCCTCTCCCCATGTGGTGAGCAGTGTGATTAAGTTTTGAACAAAGGACAGAAATGGTAGAAAGAGGGGATGGGAGGTGGAGAATGGTAGTTAGGCATTTGCCAGGGAGACAAGGGAAAGGTGGATGGAGAGAGTTCAGGAAGGTGGGCAGGAAGGTCAGTGAAGGGAGATGTGAAAAGATAGGGCATGCTATGGGGTTCCATTTTCTCTATGCAGCATATAGCTCTATGAAGTATAGTGACCTGTTTCTGTATGAAAGCCATTGGAGCCAAATAATCCCAGAAAAAGAAGGAACTATACCAAGCATAAGATGCACTGATCCAGTTAGCCCTGGGAATTATGTACAATCACTGTTGGGAAACAGGTCCAACAGTATTAGCCAAAGTCTCCAGAGAGGATCTGACTGTTGAGAATAAATTACCCAATTCATTTGTCAGTTTTTCATATGTTTATAGAGCTTGTGTTATGTTTTAGCAGAGCCACTATTTTCTTTGAGATGAAGCTCTGATGACCCTCCAGATTATAATGAGATGCTACGAAAGCATAATAAGGAAAACAGGAACCTAAGACTTTATGATTTTGCAATGGAAAAGGGGAGGTGTGGGGAGGGGTAGAATTAGATAAGGGAAAGGGAGAAGAGAGGAGGGACTGTGTTTCTGTATTACATATAAAAAATCCTCATTGGGGCATGGAGTCTCAACCAGGCTGCCTGCTTCTTGTTGTAGAGATAGTAGCTGACCACATTTGGGCTCTCTGGCAGACTGCTTGTATCAAATTGAGTTTGATGCTAATGCATGGGAGCCCTGACATGGTGTAGCACAGATTACTGGCTAGGGCACAAGTTGGAGTAGAATCAGCCCTGAGAGCTCTAGGTTGTTAAATGTGGCAACACTTCCTAGAAGGGCTAGAAAGAGAAAGTGAGTTTTCAGTTCTCCCAAGCAACTCTGAACAATGTTATAATCTTGAGAGAGATGTTTAAGAAGCACCTAGGACTTGCCCATGTCATTCTTCTTTCTCCTGACAGCACAGGTAACTAGAATTAGCCTGGACCCCAGTGCCTGGACTGAGAGGGGCAGTCCCCTTGGTGAGCAGCAAGTGGCAGTGCCTTTTCACAGGATGTGGAATGCTGCCTTCCTGAAGCCAAAGTCATCATCCTCCTGCCTCAGAGCCACTGTATTCTAGTCCCCAGGCCTTAAAAGCAGGGTGTCCTCTTCCTTTTTTTCTGCAACTGGTTCTTGAATCTTCCCATCAAACCACTTACATCATCTTTTTATAATGTATTGTCAGTGTCAACTTATCTATCTCATATTCCACTAGGCTCTGTGTATCTCAAAGATCTTAGGAGCTGTGTCTCCATCCTCTTTATTCCTGGAGCATTCAATATTTCTTGTTGTTTATCCCTTTCCTGGACTCTCCTCTCTCATTTACGTGCCTGGAAAACTCTCTTTCTTTGAAACTTGACTCAGAGGCAGACATGGAGGTCTTTCTTCAGGGCCCTTAAGCATGTGCATGTAACTCATAATCATAATTCTGGAACAGCACTTGTGTTAGACTAGACTGCAAGTCTGTGCTTGCATGTCTGCTGTCTTAGTTCCCAGACTACTAAAATAAACACCATATAGTAGGTTGGATTAAACAATGGAAATTTATTGGCTCATGGTTTTAACGCTAGGAGAAGTCCAAAATTGAGGTGTCAACAAGGTCGCTTTCTCCCCAAAGAATGTGGCATTCTGGGGCTGGCTGCCTGCAATCCTTGGTGCTTGGCTTTTGTGTCCCTTGATAGAGCACATGGTGGCATCTTCTCCCTTCTCTTCAAGTTCCATTGACTTCCAGTGACTGGCTGCTCCCCGTGTCTTCTCCTTATTTTGCTTGTAAAGACTTCAGCAGTATTGGATTGAGGCCCGCCCTCATTCAGTTTGGGAGCATCTTAACTAATAACATCTTCAAAAGTCCTATTTGCAAATGGGTTCACACCCACAGGTCTGGGGTTGGGACCTGAATGTGCCTTCTGGGAGGGGCACATGATTCAAATTGCCATCTGTCTGTCAGTCAACTCTTACATCTATGATCCCCAGCATATATTACAATGCTTGGTACACAGTAGAAATGCTAAGTAAATGTTGAGTGAATGAATAAACATATGAAGCAAAGGGATGGTCCAATGTCTGAAGTTAGACATGCATATTATTAAATTACTTGTTTCAATGTCTTTATTTATATGTTCAAAATCATGTATTTCTATAGCTCAGAAATCAGATGCAGTTATCCCTTGCTTCTGTCTCCTGGGTGGGAGGTGGTATGGTAGAAAGCGTGCTGACTCTGGAGTTAGATGCCTGAGTTTCAGACCTGATTCTGTCACATACCAGCTGGATAAATCTTGGCAGGTCACTTTGTTTCTTGGAAACTCAGTACCTTCATCTGTTTAAAAAAAAAGTATAGTAATAGTATATTTTAAAGGGTTACTGGAGGATTAGCCAAGATGATGGCTCTAACAGTGCTTTGTAGATATGACAATGTCATTAATAATATCATAACAGCTCTTATTTATTGTCACTTATTCACTTCCAGCCACAGTTCTAATGCTTTTTACGTCTGTGTTTCTCAATAGCAGTACTGTTGTCATTTTTTTAACAGATCATTCTTTGCTGCGGGGGCTGGCCTGTGCATTGTAGGAGTTTTACTAGCATCCTTAGCCTTTACCACCAGCTGCTATACCGCCTTCCCCAACCCCTGTCATGACAAAATGTCTCTAGATGTCCTCTGGAAGATCTGATAGCCCTGGCTGAGAACCACTACTCTGTCTATATTCTCTCCTTTAGACCTCACATTCTCCAATGTGGGTCCCATTATGAGTCCTGATACTGAGGTATAGTAAGTCTGATTAATTGCTCCAATAATGCTATAGTGAAAGTAATTCTGAAAATAAGAAAGCTTCCTACTATTTTTCTCAAGGTTCCTTTCATGAAGAGATAATGAAGGGAGGTTAATTGCAGGGCTGAGTGTGAGGGGACCTCACTGTTGGTTCTTCCTCTGCCACCGCTGTGTCCTGGAGCCAAGGCCCTCACAGTACTGCTGCTGAAATTCTTGATTTCTACTTTTATTTCATTACTTTATTGGGTGTCTTCCTTGTGTTTATATTGTAAGATACAATCCTAGGCTTCTAAGAAACATTCCGCTTAGTAATTCCCTTAAAACTGGAACCATAGGTATTTAGAAGTTGAGTGTTAGGCAGCCCAAGGGTCTGCAGGTGGGGAAAATGAGATTTACATGAGTAAAATATTTTTCCAGAATCCGACAGCAAGATGGCCTCAAAGCCAGGACTCAGCCATCAGTATGAGTCCTCACCACGCTCTCTCACCTTTGTAGCTCTCCCCCGGAACAGTTGTCTGTCTGACTCCCGTCCTCTCCTCCCACCCCCATTCCTCTCCTTCCGTTTGCCCTTCAGTCCCCTCCTGTGGGAAGAAGGGAACTGATCAGTGAACTGTAAAGTAGGTAAAAAAGAAAAACCAAACTGAAACAAGAGTATGTGTGTTTGAACACCAAGTGAAAGTGTATCAGAGGAGACGTGATAACCTGTGTCCTCTACTCCTCTTTTACTTCTTTTAAAATAATTAAAAACAAAAATATTGAAACTTTTTATTTTGAAATAATTTCAAACTTACAGCACGGTTGCAAAAATAGTACAAACCCCATGCAGAGAGCTCCAACATACCCAAATCTACCAATTCTAACATTTTGTCATCTTTTCCCTTTCATTTTATCTTTTGTGCATTTGAGAGCAGATTCCTTGGACACAGCACTTCCATGTACATTTCCTACAGGCAAGGATATTCACTTATGTAATCACCTTAAGCACAGTTATGAAGTTCAAGAAATTGAACATTGCTATAAAGCTTAATTTTATATCACAGTTTTTGCTTATGTCCCAATAAATGTCCTTTGGAACCTTTTCTCCTCCATTCTTAGATCCAATCCAGTATTGTGTGTTGCATTTAATTATCTTTATCTCTTTGGTTTCTCTTTCTTATTTGTTTGGAAACAAATACAACATAAACTCTCTCATCCCAACTGCTCCCAAACATACCCTTCAGCGGATTTAATCACATTCGTAATGTAGTCCCGTCAGCACCATCTGTTACTCGAGGTTTCCCTTCACACCAAACAGAAACACTACACCATGTTACATTAACTCCTCATTGCCCCTGCCCCCCATCCTGGTAACCTATATTCTGTCTCTATTACATATTCTCTGATATTTTCTTTTTATGTACCACGGGGCTTAAATGTAACATCCTAACCCTATAACAATCTCGTTTGCTTTGATACCAACTTAGTTTTTCAGTAGTGTATACACTATGTTCCTATTTCCCTCTGTCCCCCACACGTACGTAGTTCTTGTCAAAAATGATATATTTAGACATTATGAATCCAAAACTACTGATTTATCATTATATTTTATGCATTTGCCTTTTATAGGCTGTAGGAAATGAAAAATGAAGTTACAAATCAAAAATACAATAATATCTGTATTTATATTTACCCACGCTCTTATCTTTACGGGGGGTCTTTGTTTCTTCACGTCGTCTCAGTCTACTGCCTAGTGTCCTTTCCTGTCCACTTGCGGAATTCCCTGTAGCGTTCTTGTAGGGCTGGTCTAGGCTGGTGAAGTCCCCCAGCTTTTCTTTATCTGAGAATGTCTTAATTCCTTCCTCATTTTTGAAGGACAGTTTTGCAGGGCATAGAAATCTTGGTAGGCCTGGTTTTGCTTTCAGCACTTTAAACATACCATCTACTACCTTCTTTTCTCCATGGTTTTGATGAGAAACTGGCACTTAATCTTATTGAGGCTCCCTTGTATGCGACGCATTGCTTTTTTCTTGTGGTTTTCAGAATTCTCCATCTTTGATATTCCACAGTTTGCTTAAAACATGGCATTATGTGAATCTGGTTTTATCCTCCTTGGAGATTGTTGAGCGTCTTGGATGTGGCTATTCATGTCTTTCATTAAATTTGGGAAATTTTCAGTTATTGTTTCTTTGAATATGCTTTCTGGCCCTCTTTCTTCTCCTTCTGGAATTCCTACTATGTGTATATTGGTATGCTTGATGGTGTCCCAGGTTCCTTAGGCTTTGTTCACTTTTTTTCATTCTTTCTGCTCCTCAGAATGAATGATTTCATGTGTCTGATCTTCAAGTTTCTAGAGACCAACATGGTCTCTTCAGCTTAGGAATTGGGCAGTTATAAGCTCCAAGTGACCTATATAGGCAGGATTACGTCTGTGCAGGCAGATTATCTAGCAAAGAGAACCCAGTGGTCAGAGTGGGCCTAGGCAAGTGGGGGTCTCCAGCATTGCTTTTGTTTCTCCTACACAGACGCTGTCCTTGAGCTGGCTGGGGCACTCAGGAGTGGCCTGCTGGAGACCTCATAATCTATGAGATGTGGTCTCCTAGGGGAAAGTTGTAGAGGAAAGCAAGAATGATGAGGACAATTAAAGGTCTGGGGAGTTAAGTGCATGGAGAAGGCTGGCATTCTGATCCCTGCCTTACAAGCCCCTGTTGGTGGTCTTTGGCAGACACCTTTACCCTGGAGGGCTCAGCTTCCCTTCTGCCCAGAGAGGGCTCAGGTGTGGCCTCCAAGGTGCCCAGCTCCTAATTTTTTATTTGTGAAGCCTTGTTATTGGTTGTTGGTTCTTAATAGCATGATTTTCAGATGATAGTCTGTCTGCTGGGCATCCTCCACCTTTAGCAAGACTAGGTAAGGAAGCAGGGTTAAGTTTCAGCCTAACAGGACCCAAAAGTGATTTCCTTCAGAGAACCCGCCTCCAGTGAATGCCTGACACACACAATGTCTGCCAGAAAGGTTTGTTAGATATAGAATAACAGTCTGAGGGAAAATCCCTTATCCCAGATTTTGGAAGTGTCCTTAAATGGCAGATTTTTGAGTGTCTGAAATAGTTTAATATTGGCTAATAAAGAGAGATGAGGGGGAGGGGGTGCTTTTAAAAAGCTTATTTTTTCCCATTATAAATGTAATAATTATTAGAAAGATACTTGAATCAGGCATTAGTACCAAGTACTTTATATATACTACCAAATTTGATTTCATTAGGACCCTGTTTAATTAACAGATTAAGAGTTTAAATCTGTCCGTGTTTTTATATGTACTAAGTGGCATAGTCAAGAATCTAGATCTTTGATTCTAAATCTCAATCTCTTAACCCCGATACTGTTGTAAACTCGTTTCAAAAAAAAAAAAAAAAAAACATGAAACGTGTAGATATATGCTAAGCCACCAATGCTTCTATCACCCAAAGACAATCCTATTTTTGAGATATCATCATTCCTCTTTAGCCCTAAGGAAGGAAATGGTAATTGTGTATGGTAGTGGGGTAGGATGAGAAAGACAGGTACTTGGGAATCGGTTAGTCCTGGTTTTAAGACATTAACAGTTTTTTTGAAACCTGTTTCCTCATTTTTAAGATAAGGTTAATGATGCATACAACATATAAGATATTGAGGAATAAGTAAAATAATATATGATTTATTAGCAGAATACCTGGCATAGATTCAGAACTCATTGAAGGTTGGCTTCTGATCTGAGTTTGCTAAAGGGATCCTCTGATGTGTGAGTGGAAATCAGCTTGGTGGAGATGCTGGTGGGAGAGTGGAGGGCACTGGATGGAGGGGGCCAGTGTAGGCCCAGGCGGCTGTGCCATGCTGGGGGATGGTTGGGTTTAAGGGCAGCTTGGGGGAGCTGGCAGGGGATGGCTCTGCAGAAGCATCTATGCCAGACCCCAGATGGACACCCTTGAGAGCATGCTGGGGGGTCGGCCTCTGTCCTGAGATAGTGGAGAATCACTGATGGTTTAGAGGAGACTGCTGCGAAGAGCAGTTCTAGGTGAGGACAGTTTTTTTTTTGAGAACAGTTTTTAATTCTCTGTTACTTACGTAACTTGATCGCAGCGGGCAGGACAGCAGATCAGAAACCTTTGAAGCTGGCTTCAGAGGCCTCTCAAACCCCTGCTTCACTTGCTTACTTTTTAGTTTTTCATCTCTGCTGTTATCTCGATCATTACAGTTAATTATTTTCCCAAATGTTAACTCTATCCTGGACTTCATAATGAGATTTTCCATCAAATTTCAAAGAGAACCTGCTGGTTTCTCTAGGAAGCAGACACCTCTGGCAGTATGATTTTGGCACTCAGAGGTCGAGGCAGCAGCCTGCAAGTGACTTGAAACAGGTTCTCCTCTGAGCACACTCAGCTGGAGACGCTGGGAGGTGTATCAGGGGCTCTGCAGGCCTCTGTTTTCCTTTCCCCAGAGTGTGACACTGGGAGTCCCCTTGCAGTTGGTTCATCTTTGCCTTTCCTTCCATCAGTGTGTATTCAGTATTCAGTGCATGCCAGACCAACGCCTTATGGCAGGGGCATTGATCACTAGATGAAATTTGTGGGGAAATGCCAGCAAGTGAAGGGGAGAGGAAGGACCTGTTGCAGATGCCTGAGGGCCCAGCTGCCCGTGTGTGAGTCCAGGCCCCCCACTGACTAGCCGTGGACTTGAGATAACTCTTTAATCTCACTGTGCCTCCATTTTCAGTGTCTCATACCTAATATCTGTACCTATGTAGAACTTGGTCTTATAATTCATGCTTTATTCTTTTTTCTCTCTTTGCTGTTGCTGCTTCTTCTCTTTGTAGGCAGATCTGCAGCTTTTCCAGGCTCAAAACTTAATTCTCTTAGCACTGAGGGCAGATGCACCTTCCTGAGGCAGTCGCACTAGTCTAGCTCCTGGAGCTAGAGATATAACCCAGAAGACAGTTTATTAACATGCTCTAGAAATGGAATTTCAAGTATACCCGGCCTTTGTGTCAGCCCTGCTGGCCTCCTCTCTCCCGCAAGTGTTGTACAAGGGAAGCAGATTATAAACCAAACTTGCTCAGTATGCTGCAAACAGAGCGGGGTTTAGGGAACTGACTGGGTGTTTGCTCTCCTAGGCTGGGATTGTCTGAGGCGTCTTGTCCTGGAGTTGGGGTGGGCACACTCAAATAGGTGAGCAGTTTGAGGCACCTGAAGGGGCCTGCCTCATCCTTCAGTCAGGGCCAGGGGAACACGGCCTCATTGGTCCACGTGGTGGCTTCTTCTCCTTGATTCAGTAGATGTCCAGTTGCATTTATGATTAACTATGCTAATGTAAAGAAAAAAAAATATGTCAACCAAAATATGCTGATATTGTGTAACCAAAAGTGTGCTTCTCAGAAGTCATATTATTTTGCAGTTCTATGAGGTCACCTCAGTTTTCCCCCCACTTAATTACCTTGGGGAATTTACGAATTAGATGAGATCAGTCTGGTCTTTGCTCGCAGTGATCCTGTAGTCTCATCCGAAATGAACAGAAACATGGGTGGTAGCAGGAAGAGAAGGCTAAAGGCTACATGTGCGTGTGATGAGGAACCATGGCCTCCCTCTGGGCAGACCCCTCCCCTCTGTTTTCTGCCCTGCAGACCCAAGGGGAAGGGCCAGGTGTGCCCCCCTGGGCTCCTCTCTCTGCATCAGTTGGCCCTCGTCCTGGTCCCTCTGCCACTCCACTCCTGCACCCTGGCAGCCCTTCTCAGTTTCCTGCACCCTGAAGAGCCCACTCAGTTTCAGGGGTGCTCATGTGTGTACAGGGCCAGCAAAGAACTTGGCCTGCCTGAATGCCCAGTAAATATAGAATTATTTGGATTATCTCTAATCCTCTGGTCTCCCCGGTAAACTGGAAATGAGTCACCTGGTACCTGGTAATATAGCCAGTAGAATTAAGCATAATGAGGATGTTTAAAAAAATATGTATCAGCTATTTAATGTCAGGTGAAAAATAACCCTTGCCCTTGGATTAGGATTCACTTTTATTAGACGTGCTGGGAGCCGAGTTCTCTCAGCCTTGATCTGAGCAGTTGTAGCCACACCAGGAGGCCCTTTTGAGAAGCTATTAATGGCACAGACGGCAGTGTCTGGTATGTTTGTTTATGTCTGTGTCTGTATAAATATTCCTTATTATGGGGTGGAACCTGAATTCATACAGGAATAATGCAACTGGACTCCAATACCAGGTCATACTGGATGTTCTAACAGCTAAGAGCAATCAGAATCCTGACTGTCAGTTTGAATAAGCATAAAGAAGCATTTTGCCTGTGCTTAGGTGTTTAAGTGTAAACTCAGACGTTCTCCTGGGCTGCCCTTCCATCAAACACTGAACATCTGTCATGTGCCGGTTCCCTGCTTGGCCCTGGGGATGTGATGAATCAGGCATGACTCCCACCCTCGAGAAGCTCAGCCTTCCTAGAGGGAAAGACAGATCGGAAGGCAGCTTTACCTGCCATTCTAAAATCTGAAAAGCTCCCCAAAGAAAGGCTTCTCTTTTTATGACGATGGTATACAGACTCACTTGGTGGAAAAAACCTGAAGTGAATTTGGGTAAGGCCATTGCGTGGCAGACTTAATTTATTTTGTGGCAGAGTTAATGTGTCTGATTAGAGAGTGCTGCTCAAGACCCAGTTGGGGGTGCTGCGTGATAGGCGGATGTAGCCCAGCACCTTTCTAAAATCTAAAAATGTCTCCGTTCCTGAAGCATGCCTGAAGGGCTCTAGATTTGGGGCAGTGGACCTTTGTTTTTCTGACTTCTGAGTTAGAGAAGTTAGAGCAGAAGGCCCTGTGTGGGACTCCAACTCTAGTGAGTGTGTGGGGAGACTCAGGGAGCTAGTAGAATTTGGAGAAGGCTAGAGTCTCGGGAGGGATTACCTGGGGCAAGAAGGAAGAAAGACTTTCACGAAGGTGCAGCACTGTGGAGGCCTCACGGGTGGCAGGGTGTCCTCAGCAGAGCTCATTGGGTGGTGATAGGGGGCCATTGTCTTTGTGTCCCTGTGTTTTTTTGTTCAATGCAATATAATTGCATTAACATAAATATGAATTTCATTGTTAAAAATCCAAGTTCAGCAGAAAAGTATATAGAAGAAAACAAAGAATAACCCCACATCTTACTGAGAAATAATTATTAGCGTTAGCCCATCCTTGCATTTGTGTGTGAATAGAAAAATTGTTAGGACGGGGAACTCGTCTTCCATACAAGTAGCATCATAATATATTTGCTATTTTTAAAAAATATTTTTATTGCGAAATATCCATACATATACAGTCCAACCATATTATACAATCATGACTCACAATATCATCACATACTTGTGTATTCTTCACCATGATCATTTTTAGAACATTTGCACATTCCGGAAAAAGAAATAAAAAGGAAAAAACACAGAACTCATACATCCCATACCTCCTACCTGTCCCTCTCATTGACCCACAGTATTTCAGTCTATCCAGTTTTTACCCTTTATCTCCCATTATTTTTTATTCTTTATCTTTTCTTTGCTTTTTAAACTCATATGTCCATACCCTGGATAAAAGAAGCATCAGACACAAGGTTTTTACAATCACACAGTCACGTTGTAAAATCTATGTAGTTATATAGTCTTCAAGAATTGAGGCTACTGAAACACAGTAGTTTCAGGTACTTCCCTCTAGCCACTCCAATACACCATAAACTAAAAAGGGATATCTATATAATTTGTAAGAATAACTTCCAGGATAACCTCCTGACTGTGTTTGAAATATCTGAGTCACTGACACTTTATTTTGTTTCATTTCTCTTTTCCCCCTTTTGGTCAGGAAGGCTTTCTCGTTCCCATGATGCCAGATCCCAGCTCATCTCCGGGAGTCAGGTACCATGTTGCCAGGGATATATATACACCCCTGGGATTCATGTCCCACACAGGGGTTAGGGCAGTGAGTTCACCTTTTGCTTAGAGAGGCCACATATGAGCAACAAAAGAGGCTCTCTGGGGGTAAATCTTAGGCATAATTATAAGTAGGCTTAGCCTCTCCTTTGCAGGAAGAAGCTTCACAGTGGAAAGCCCCAAGATTGAGGACTCAGCCTACTGAATTGGTTGTCTCCACTGCTTGTGAGAATATCAGGAGTTCCTCAGCTGGGGCAGTTTAATATTTCCTCCTTTCTCCCTAGTACCCCAAGGGGACTTTGTAAATACTTTTTTATTTTCTGTCCAAATTACTCTGGGATATATTGGATCATTATACTAACCTGTACACACCAACAAAATCTCAAACCCTATTCAAGATTCCATGTATTTATGGTGTTAAGTAAATTGACCATATAAGTAAAATTAATGCGCTACCCAAAATATAAATTATGCACCAAATAAACATCTCTCCCTTTGATCTTGCACAGAGGTTGAAGTTTGAAAATATGGGCCATATCATCCTTCACCCAGTATTCTGATTTACCTTAGTCCTGTCCAGATCTACTTCCTTCATATCTCTAGACAAACTCTGATCACTTTTTCAGCTTTTTTTAACAGTTGCTGAATGGGGTAATGCTGACTTTTATAGCTTCACAGCTCTAACTCTGAGTCTCCGATGTCACATAAATACCTGAAATTTCAGGGAATGACCAGGTTATATACAAATAACTCAGTATCTCAGAATTTAGAAGTATCAATTACAGCTCCAAATGTAGGTGACTGCTGTAAGAGCTTACAATCTAGGAACTTTTATAATAGGCTCCAACCTGATAACCCATGCTCTTGACTTCAATTCTCTGAGTTTGTATATTATAGTTTATCCATATGAGTGAGGCATGATAATATTTGTCATTTTGTTTCTGACATTTTATTCAACATACTATCCTTAAGGGTCATTCACCTAGTTGCCTCACAACTTCATTCCTTCTTGCAGCCACTCAGTAGTCCATTGTGTGTAACCATCACAATTCTCCCTTCCATTCATTCCTTAGTTACCACCTCCATCCATTATGAACACTATCACCATAAACACCAATGTATAAATGTCCTTTCATGTCCCCATTTTCATTTCTACCTTGTAACCCCATCTTGCAATGAGGTTGCAAGATCATATGGCAACCCCACCCCCAGCCTCCTCTGGAACCACCACTGTCCTCTGGAGGGGCTATGCCTCTCAGCTTCCCTACCAACAGTGAATACATACATCTCTTTTTCCACATTTTCTCTTGTTTGTCTCTGTTCTTTTTTTTTTTTTTTTTTTGCATGGGCAGCCTTCGGGACTTGAATGTGGGTCTCCAGCATGGCAGGCAAGAATTCTGCCACTTGAGTCACCATCGCACCAGCCTCTATTCATTTTTAAACAGTTTCATTCACATATCATGCAATCCAGCATAAGTAAATAGATATGCCTTCGTCACCATAATATATATGAAGACATTTCCTTTTCTTCCAAATTGAATCCGTACCCCTACGCCATGTACTCCCACTTGCTGACATTTAGCTTTGGGTTAATGCCTTTGTCACATTCAGTGGAAGCATATTACAGTTTTACTGTTGCTATAGACTCTAGCAGCTTGTATTGATGTACCTTTTCCTGTCTACCATCCATTTTCAACCCCTTGCAATGTTGACATTATTTGTTCTCCCTCATGCAAAAACGTTTTTATATTTGCTCATTTAATCACCATCCTGGTCCACTGTAGGCATTCCTAAGTTATGCCATCCCAGTCTTTATCCTCTGTCTTTCCTTCTGGTTTCATATGTGTCCCTAGCCCTTCTCCCCTCAACCATACTCACATTCAGTGTATTTATATCATTGTGCTACAATCAGGTAGTATTGTGCTATCCATTTCTGAACTTTTGCAGTCAGTCCTGTTGCACAGTCTCTATTCTTTCAGTGCCAAATGCCCAATCTCTACCTTCTTTTGATCTCCTGATAATCTGTGTTCTTAACTTTAACTCTCAAAATTCACTCATTAATATTAGTTCATATTAGTGAGACCATGCAGTATTTGTCCTTTTGTTTCTGGTTGATTTCACTCAAAATAATGTCCTCAAGGTCCATGTTGTTACATACTTTATGACTTTATTCTTTCTTACAGCTGCATAGTATTCCATCATATGTATATACCACAGCTTATTTAGCCACTCATCTGTTGATGGACGTTTGGGCTGTTTCAGTCTCTTGGCGATCATAAATAATACTGCTATAAACATTGGTGTGCAAATGTCTGTTTGTATCCTTATCTTCAGTTCCTTTGAATATATACCTAGTGATGGGTTTGCTGGATTATATGACAATTCTATACGTAGCTTCCTGAGGAACCACCAAACTGCCATCCAGAATGATTGTACCATTTTACATTCCCACCAAGAGTGGATAAGTGTGCTTCTTTCTCCGCATCATCTCCAGGATCTGTTTTTTTCTGTATTTTTAAAATTTATTTTTAATCCATATATTTTACTCATCTGTCCATACCATAGATAAAAGGAGCATCAGATACAAGGTTTTCACAATCACACAGTCACATTGCGAAAGCTTTATCAGTATACAGTCATCTTCAAGAAACATGGCTACTGGAACACAGCTCTACATTTTCACGAACTTCCCTCCAGTCTCTTCAATATACCTTAACTAAAAAGGTGATATCTATATAATGTGTAAGAATAGCCCCCAGGATAACCTCTCGACTCTGGAATCTCTCAGCCACTGACAGTTCATTTTGTCTCATTTCTCTCTTCCCCCTTTTGGTCGGGAAGGTTTTCTCAATCCCTTAATGCTGAGTCCCAGTTCATTCTAGGATTTCTGTTCCACGTTGCCAGGAAGGTTTACGTGCCTGGGAGTCATGTCCCAGATAGAGAGGGGGAGGACAGTGAGTTTTCTTGTCATGTTGGCTGACAGAGAGAGGCCACATCTGAGCAACGAAAGAGGTTCTCTGGGGGTGACTCTTAGACCTAATTTTAAGTAGGCTTAGCCTATCCTTTGCAGGGATAAATTTCATGTGAACAAACCCCAAGATTGAGGGCTTGGCCTGTTGCTTTGATTGTCCCCACTGCTTTGAGAATATCAGGAATTCTCCACACAGGGAAGTTGAATTTTCCCCCTTTCTCACCATTCCCCCAAGGGGATTTTGCAAAAACATTTTTATTCACTTTTCAAATCACTCTGGGATTTATGGGACATCACTCTGGACAAACCTATAATCTCTCATGCTCTACTCAAAGTTCCATGTACTTATGGTGTTCGAGTTAACTTTCCACATAAGTTATTTTAGGAAGTCCACTAGTCAAAACATGAATTTTGTACCAAATAACTTTATTTTTGCTTTAGTCTCACACATAAGTTAAAGTTTTGAAATGTGAGTTGCCATCTATTTTCAACACCCTGCAATATTAACATTCTTTTATTCTTCCTCATGCAAAAACATTTTTTAATTTGTACATTTAGTCACTATCGTTGTACACTCTAGGCATTCCTAGATTATACCATCTGAGTCTTTATCATCTGTCTTTCCTTCTGATTTCATTTGTGCCCCCAGGCCTCCTCCCTCTATCATTCTCACATTCAGCTTCATTCAGTATGCCAACATTGTTGTATTACAGTTAGGTAGTATTGTGCTATCCATTTCTGAATTTTTACTATCAGTCCTGTTGCACAATCTGTATCCCTTCAGCTCCAATTATCCAATATCTACCCTATTTCTATCTCCTGATGGTCTCTGTTCTTAGCTGAAATTCTCCAAATTCATTCACTAATGTTAGTTCCTATCAGTGAGACCATAAGTATTTGCCCTTTTGCTTCTGACTAACCTCACTCAACATAATGTCCTCAAGGTCCATCCGTGTTGTTACATACTTCATAACTTTATTCTGTCTTGCAGCTGCATAATATTCCATCGTATGTATATACCACAGCTTGTTTAGCCACTTGTCTGTTGATGGACATTTGGGCTGTTTCCATCTCTTGGCAATTGTAAATAATGCTGCTGTAAACGTTGGTGTGCAAATATCCATTTGTGTCCTTGCCCTCATGTCCTCTGAGTAGATACTCAAGCAGTGGTATTGCTGGATCATATGGCAGTTCTATACTTAGCTTCCTGAAGAATCGCCAGTCTGCCTTCTACAGTGGTTGTACCATTTTACATTCTCACCAACAGTGGATAACTGTGCCTCTTTCTCCACATCCTCTCCAGAACTTTCTGTTTTCTGTTTTATTGATAATGGCCATTCTGGTGGGTATGAGATGATATTTCATTGTGGTTTTGATTTGCATTTCCCTAATAGCCAGGGAAGTTGAGCATCTTTTCATGTGTCTTTTGGCCATTTATATTTCCTCTTCTGATAAGTGTCTGTCATGTCTTTTGCCCATTTTTCAATTGGGTTGTTCATTTTTTTGTTGTTAAGTTGAACAATCTCTTTATATATTCTGAATACTAGACCTTTATCTGATTTATCATTTCCAAATATTGTCTCCCATTGTGTAGGCTGTCTTTTTACTTTCTTGACAAAGTTCTTTGATGCACAAAAGTGTTTAATTTTGAGGAGTTCCCATTTCTTTCTTTCTTTCTTCAATGCTCATACATTGGGTGTAAGATCTATGAAACCACCTCCTATTATAAGATAAGATATTTCCCTACCTTTGCTTCTAAAAGTTTATGGTCTTAGATCTAATGTTTAGGTCTTTGATCCATTTTGAGTTAATTTTTGTATAGGGTATGAGATACAGATCCTCTTTCATTCTTTTGCATGTGGATATCCAGTTCTCCAGGCACCATTTATTGAAGAGACTCTTCTGTCCTGAGTTGGCTTGACTGCATTATCAAAGATCAATTGTCCATAGATGAGAGGGTCTGTATCTGAACAATATATTTGATTCCATTGGTCAGATATCTATCTGTATGCCAGTACCATGCTGTTTTGACCACTCTAGCTTCATAATATGCCTTAAAGTCAGGTAGTGTGAGACCTCCTCCTTCATTTTCTTTCTCAGGATAGTTTTAGCTATTTGGGGTACCCTGCCCTTCCAGATAAATTTGGTTATTGGTTTTTCTATTTCTGAAAAGTAAGCTTTTGGGATTTTAATTGGTATTGCATTGAATCTATAAATCAATTAGGTAGAATTGACATCTTAACTATATTTAGTCTTCCAATCCATCAGCATGGTATGTCTTTCCATTTATTTTGGTCTTCTGTGATTTCTTTTAGCAATTTCTTGTAGTTTTCTTTGTATAGGTCTTTTGTATCCTTAGTTAAATTTATTTGTAAATATTTTATTCTTTTGATTGCAATTGTAAATAGATTTTTTTTCTTGATTTCTCCTCCGAGTGTTCATTGCTAGTATATAAAAACACTACAGAGTTTTGAGTGTTGATCTTGTAACCTGCCACTTTGCTGTACTCATTGATTAGCTCTAGTAGTTTTGCTGTGGATTTTTCAGGTTTTTCGACATATGTTTTCATATCATCTGCAAACAGTGAGAATTTCACTTCTTCCTTTCTAATTTTGATGCCTTGTATTTCTTTTTCTTGTCTAATTGCTCTGACTAGAACTTCCAACACAATGTTGAATAACACTGGCGATAGTGGACATCCTTGTCTTGTTCCTGATCTTAGGGGGAAAGTTTTCAATTTTTCCCCATTGAGGATGTTAGCTGTGGATTTTTCATATATTCCCTTTATCATGTTGTGAAAGTTACCTTCTGTTCCTATCTTTTGAAGTGTTTTTAACAAAAAAGGATGTTGAATTTTGTCAAATGCCTTTGCTGCATCAATCGAGATGATCATGTGTTTTTTCTGCTTTGATTTCTTGATATGGTGTATTACATTAATTGATTTACTTATGTTGAACCATCCTTTCATACCTCGAATGAATCCTATGTGGTCATGTTGTATAATTCTTTTAATGGTGATGGATTTGATTCATTTTTTTGTTTTGTTTTGTTTTTATTGATAGCAGCCATTCTAGTGGGTGTGAGATGATATCTCATTATGGTTTTGATTTGCATTTCCCTGATAGCCATTGAAGTTGAGCATGTTTTCATGTACCTTTTAGCCATTTGTAGTTCCTTTTCTATAAAATGTCTGTTCATGTCTTATACCTGTTTTTTAATTGGGTTGTTTGTCCTTCTGTTGTTGAGTTGAACAATGTCTTTATATATTTTGAATACTAAACCCTTACCTGATGTGTGGGTTCCAGGATTGTCTCCCATTGCTTAGGCTGCCTTTTTACTTTACTGACAGAGTTCTTTGATGCACAAAAGTGTTTTATTTTGAGGCATTCCCACTCATCTATTCTTTTCTTCAGTGCTCGTGATTTGGGTGTAAGCTGTAGGAAACCACCTTCTATTAGAAGATTTATAAGATATATCTGTACATTTTCTTCTAATAGTTTTATGGTCTCTCTAATGTTTAGGTCTTTGGTCCATTTTTAGTTAATTTTTGTATAAGGTGTGAGATATGAATCCTCTTTCATCCTTTTGTGTATGGACATCCAGTTTTCCAAACACTGTTTATTGCAGAGGCTACTCTGTCCCTGGTGGGTTGGTTTGACTGCCTGTTCTAGTTTGCTAGCTGTCAGAATGCAGTATACCAGAAATGGAATGGCTTTTAAAAAGGGGAATTTAATGAGTTGCTAGTTTACAATTCTAAGGCTGAGAAAATTTCCCATTTAAAACAATTCTATAGAAATGTCTAATCAAAGGCATCTAGGGAAAGATACCTTGGTTCAAGAAGGCTGATGAAGTTCAGGATCTCTCTCTCATCCAAGAACGCACATGGTAAACACAATCATGGTTTCTCCCTTGGCTGGAAGGGCACATGGCGAGCACAGCGTCTTCTGCTAGCTTTCTCTTCTGGCTTCCTGTTTCATGAAGCTCCCCGGGAGGCGTTTTCCTTCTTCATCTCCAAAGAGCTGGCTGATGGGCTCTCTGCTTTATGGTGCTGCAGCATTCTCTGCTCTCTCTAAATCTCCTTCATTCTCCAAAATGTTTCCTCTTTTATAGGACTCCAGAAACTTATCAAGACCCACCCAAATGGGTGGAGACATGTTGTCACCTAATTCAGCTTAACAACCGCTGTTGATTAAATCACATCTGCAGGGAGATGATCTGATTACAGTTTCAAACATACAGTATTGAATAGGGATTATTCTACCTCTATGAAATTGAATTTTGATTAAAATATGGCTTTTCTAGGGTACACACATCCTTTCAAACCAGCACAGTGCCTTATCAACAATCAGTTGTCCCTAGATGAGAGGGCCTATTTCTGAACATTCAGTTAGGTAATTAGGTTCCATTGGTCAATATATCTATCTTTATGACAGTACCATACTGATTTGACTACCATAGCTTCATAATATCCTTTAAAGTCAGGTAGTGTGAGACGTCCCACTTCATTTTTCTTTCTCAAGATATTTTTAGCTATTTGGGGCAGCCTTCCCTTTCAAATAAATTTGATTATTGGTGTTTCCATTTCTGCAAAGTAAGCTTTGGGATTTTAATTGGTATTGCATTGAATTTATAAATCTATTTGGGTAGAAATGACATCCTAACTATATTTAGTCTTTCAGTCCATAAACATGGTATGCCCTTCCATTTATTTAGGTCTTCCATGATTTATTTTAAACAGTTCCTATAGTTTTCTGTGTATAGGTCTTTTGTATCCTTAGTTAAGTTTATTTTTAAATATTTGATTCCTTTGGTTGCTACTGTAAATTGAATTATTTTCTTGATTTCTTCCTCAGATTGTTCATCACTAGTATATAGAAACATTACTGCTTTTTAGGCATTGATCTTTTATGCTACCACTTTGCTGTACTCATTTATTAGCTCAAGTAGCTTTGCTGTAGAGTTTTTGGCATTTTTGATCTACAGTATCATGTCATCTGCAAACAGGGAGAGTTTTACTTTTTTCCTTTCCAATTTAGATGCCTTTTATTTCTTTTTCTTGTCTAATTTCTCTGGCTAGAACTTCCAGCAAAATGCTGAATAACTGTGGTGACAATGGGCATTCTAGTCTTTCTGATCTTAGAGGGAAAGCTTTTAGTCTTTCTTCATTGAAGATGATGTTAGCTGTAGGTTTTCATATATTTCCTTTATCATGTTAAGTTCCCTTCTATTCCTATCCGTTGAAGTGTTTTTATCAAGAAAGGATGTTGTCATTGCTCAGTGTATACCTGGAGGAGCTGAGTGTGGGGACACAAATACACATTTGCACACTGGTGTTTCTGGCAGCAGTGTTCCTGATCCATAATGGATGGAGGTGACCTAAGGTTACAATGAGTGGAATGGAAGGGGGAACTATGGTGTATACATACAATGGACTACTGAGCCACCTCAAAAGGCAGTGAAGTTGTGAGGCAGGCACCTAGATGAATGAACCTTAAGAGCTGTATGTTGAATGAAATGCCAGAAACAAAAAGACAAATATTATCATGCTTTAGTTATATGGACTAACTATAATATAAAAATTCTGTGAACTAAAATCAAGAGCCTGGGTTATCAGGTTGGGGCTTATTGTAAAGGGTCCTAGATTGTAAGCTCTTATAGCAGTCACATATTTTCAGGAGATGTAACTGTTAATACTAAATTCTCAGATACTGAGCTGTTTGTATATAATGTGGTCTTTCCCAGAACTTTGGGTATTCACGTGACACCTGAGACTCAGATTCAGAGCTCTGAAGCTATGAAAGTCAGCAGTACCCCAAGCAGGAACTGTTTAAAAAGTTGATAAAAGTGTTCAGACTTCGAGTAGAGATATGAATGAAGCTGATTGGGATAGGACTAAGGTGTATCAGAAGAGTGGGTAAAGGATGGTATCATCCATATTTTAAAACTTCAACTTCTGTGTCAGAATAAAGGGAGAGGTGTTTATTTGGTGCAAAATTTATATTTTGGGTAGTGCATTTCCTAATTTAATTTGTACGATCAGTTTAGTTGAACACCATAAGTACATGGAACTTGAATAGGGCCTGAGATTGTGTTGGTTTGTCCAGGTTAGTGTGATGCCTTGAGTGATTTGAACAGTGAATAAAGAAGTATTTGCAAGATCCCCTTACAGGAATTGGGAGAAAGGGGGAAAGATACTATTTCCCCATTTGGAGAATTTTTGATCCTTTTGTAAGCAGTATTGGACCACCAAATCAATAGGCCAAGCCCTCGATCTTGAGGTTCACCCCTATGAACCTTATTACTGCAAAGGATAGGCTAAGCCTACTTAAAATTGGGCCTAAGAGTCACCCCCAGAGGACCTCTTTTGTTGCTTAGATGTGGCATCTCTCTCTCTAAGCCGACATGGCAAATGAACCCACTGCTCTCCCCCTCTACGTGGGCCACGACTCCCACGAGTGCCATCACTCTCTGGCAATGTGGAACAGAAATCCCAGGATGTGCTTGGACCTGGCATTAAGGGATTGAGTAAACCTTCTTGACCAAAAGGGGAAGAGAGAAATGAGGAAAAATAAAGTGTCAGTGGCTGAGGAATATCAAAAAAGTTGAGAGGTTATCCTGGAGGTTATTCTTATGCATTATATAGATATCCCTTCTCAGTTTATGGTGTATTTGAGTGGCTAAAGGGAAGTAGAGCTGTGTTCCAGTAACCTTGTTTCTTGAAGATGATTGTATAATGATAAAGCTTTTATAGTGTGACTGTGTGATTGTGAAAACCTTGTGTCTGATACTGCTTTTATTGAGATTATGGACATATACAAAATTGAGTAAAAAATATTGATAAATAATAAACAAATAATAGGAGGAACAAAAATTCAAATAAATTGGGTAGATGGAAATGCAGTTGTCAGTGAGAGGGAAGGGTAAGGGGTATGGTATGTATAAGTTTTTTCTTTTGTCTTTTCATTTCTTTTTCTGGAGTGATGCAGATGTTCAGAAAAAATGATCATGGTGATGAATACACAACTATATGATGATATTGTGAGTCGTTGATTGTATACCATGAATGGAATGTTTGTTATGTTAAGAAGATTTGTGTTTGTATGTTGTTTCATCAATAAAAATATTAAAAAATACGAAAAGAAAGAATGTTGAATTTTATCTAATGCCTTTTCTGCATCAATTGAGATGATCATGTTGCTTTTCCACTTTGACTTATTGATATGGTGTATTACATTAATTGTTTTTTGTGTGTTGAACCAGCCTTGCATACCTGAAATGAATCCTACTTGGTCATGGTGTATAATTTTTTTAATGTGCTGCTGGATACAATTTGCAACTATTTTGTTGAGGATTTTTGCATCTATATTCATTAGAGAGATTGGTCTGTAATTTTCTTTTCTTGTAGTATCTTTGTTTGGCTTTGGTATTAGGGTGATGTTAGCATCATAGAATGAGTTAGGTAACTTTCTGTCCTCTTCAATTTTTTTTTTTTTTTGAAGCATTTGAGCAGGATTGGTACTAATTCTCTCTTGAATGCTTGGTAGAATTCATATGTGAAGACTTCTGGTCCTGGACTTTTCTTTTTTTGGCACCTCTCGATGACTGATTCAGTCTCTTTACTTGTGATTGGTTTGTTGAAGTCATCTGTTTCTTCTCGGGTTGATGTTGTTTGTTCATGCTTTTCTAGGAGGTTGTCTATTTCATCTACATTGTCTGTTTTTTTAGCAAATAGTTGCTCATAGTATCCTCTTATTACCTTCTTTATTTCTGCAGGGTGTGTGGTTATGTCCCCTCTTCCATTTCTGATTTTATTCATTTGTATAAATGAATATATTTAATTTTTTAATATGTGTATAGTTTTAATATATTTTTGTCAGCCTGGGTAAGGGTCCATCAATTTTATTGATTTTCTCAAAGAACCAACTTCTGGCTTTGTTGATTTCCTCAATTGTTTTCATATTCTCAATTTCATTTATTGCTGCTGTCATCTTCATAATTTCTTTCCTTTTTTTTTACTCTCGGGTTAGTTTGCTGTTTTTCCTCTAGTTCTTCCAATAGAAAGTTAATTCCTTGATTTTTGCTCTTCTTTTTTAACATAGGCATTTAAGGCATGAAATTTCTCTCTCAATACTGCCCTTTTCTGCATTCCATAAATTTTGATATGTTGTGTTTTAATTTTCGTTTTAATTTTCATTCTTAATATATTTTCTAATTTCTCATGTTATTTCTTCCTTTATCCACTTGTTGTTTAGGAGTATTTTGTTTATCCTGTATATGTTTGTGTATTTTCTGACCCTCTGCCTGTTATTGATTTCTGACTTCAGTTCATTATGATCCTGGAAAGTGTTTTGTATAATTTCAGTCTTTTAAAACTTATTGAGACTTGCTTTGTGAACCAGCATATGGTCTGTCCTTAAGAATGATCCATGAGCACTTGAGAAAAACATGTATCCTACTGTTGTGGGGTATAATGTTCTATAAATGTCTGTTAAGTCTAGTCATTTATTGTATTATTCAAAATCTCTGTTTCCTTATTGATTCTCTGTGTAGATGTTCTATCTGTTGGTGAGAGTGGGAAATTGAAATCTCCAAGTATTCTCGTAGCAGTGTAGCGGTGTCTACTTCTCCCTTCAGTGTTGTCAGTGTTTGCTACATGTATTTTGAAGCACTATGGCTTGGCTTGGTGCATAAATATTTATGATTGTTTTGTCTTCTTGTTGAATTATACCTTTTATTAATACATAGTGTCCTTCTTTGTCTCTTTTAATTATTTGAAGTCTAATTAGTTGCATATTAGTATAAGTACTTCTGCTCTTTTCTGGTTGTTGTTTGAATGAAATATCTTTTTACAAGCTTTTACTTTCAAACTATTTTTGTCCTTGGGTCTAATGTGAGTCTTCTGGAGAGAGCATAAATAGGTCCTCTTTTTTTAAATCTATTCTGCCAGTCTCTGTCTTTTGATTGGGGTGTTTAATCTATTAACATGTTATTACAGTAAAGGTAGTACTTCTACTATTTTGTCTTTTGGATTTTATGTTTCATATCTAATTTTTTTGTCTTTTTACTGTGCTGATAGTCTTCATTTCTATACTCTTCTCTACACCTCTCTCTCCTGCTTTTACCCATGTGCCTGTGCTTCTCCCTTTAGTATTTCTTGTATGGCCGGTCTCTTAGTCACAAATTCTTTCAGTGATTATTGGTCTGAAAATATTTTAACCTCCCCCTCGGTTTTGAAGGAAAGTTTTGCTGGGTATAGAATTCATGGTTGACAGTTTTTCTCTTTCAGATCTTAAATATATCATACCACTGCATTCTAACCTCCATGTTTTCTGTTCCAAAATCCACACATAGTCTTATTGGGCACCCCTTGTATGTGATGGATTGCTTTTCTCTTGCCACTTTCAAAATTCTCTCTTTGTCTTTGACACTTGCCATCTAATTAGTGAGTGTCTTGGAGTTTGTTTATTTTGATCTGTTCTGTTTGGGGTACGCTGCCCTTCTTGAATTTGTAATTTTACATCTTTCATAAGAGATGGAAATTTTTCAGTAATGATTTCCTCCATTAGTCTTTCTCCTCCTTTTCCCTTCTCTTCTCTTCCTGGGACACCCACAACACATATATTTCCATGCTTCATGTTGTCACTCAAATCCCTGAGACCCTGTTCATATTTTTCTATTCTTTTTCATATATTTTCTTTTGCATGTCAGATTTCAGATGTCTAGTCTTCTTATTCACTAATTCTGTGTTCTGCTTCTTGAAATCTAACATTGTAGGTTTCCTTTTTTTTTTTTTTTTTCACATGGGCAGGCACCAGGAATCGAACCTGGGTCCTTGAGCACAGCAGGCACGCGTCCTTACCTGCTGAGCCACCGTGGCCCGCCCTCCATTTTTTTTATCTCTTCTATTGTGCCTTTCATTCCCAAATGTTCTTTGCTTTTTTTTCAGACATTCGATTTCTTCTTTTTGTTCACTCGTTGTCTTCTTCATATCATCCTTCAACTCATTGATTTGATTTTTGATGAGATTTTGCATGTCTGTTCGAACATCCTGAATTAGTTGTTTCAACTCCTGTATCTCATGAAATGTTGGTTTGTTCCTTTGGGCCATATCTTCAACTTTCCTAGTATGACTTGTATTTGTTGGTGTCTAGGCATTTGATTTTCTTAATTAGTTCATTCTGGAGGTTGTTTTCACTCTTTTACATAAAGTTTTCTTGCTGGATGACTTTGTTTTCAATCTTTTGTTTTACATTCATTTCCTATTATAGACCTCTAGCATAAGTCCTGTTTAGCTGATTATATTTTTTTCAGTTCTTTTTATTTTTTTCCTGTTTTTTGCTCTGTCTAAATGCAGCATTTTTTTGAGGAGGGTCTCCTCAGATGTTATAGACCCCAGTCATATTTTCCCAAACCAGATAGGCCCATGTCTCAGGAGGAGAAAGTAACCAGCATCACTCTTCCCAGAGGTTGAGACCCACAGGTTGTCAGACTTTCCTATGAAGCCTCTAGACTCTGCTTTTCCTATCTTGTCCAGTTTGTGATGATTGTCTGCCTGTGGCTTCCCACCAGGTTAAAGTGATGAGATACCTTTAATTTCAGCAGACTCTCCCTGCCAGGGGTGTGGTTGAGGCAGAAGGTGGGCTTTGATTGCTTCTGTTTTTAAGTCTCTTTGGGCCCGAATGTCCTTGAAGGAGGAATTCCACTTGAACTGGGTCCCCACTCTGTTTTCTTGGGGAAGATATGCCCTTTAGGGAATTAATTCCTTTCACCTGACTACTTTTTCTCTCAAAACATGCTTTGGCTCCCTCCTTGCTTGGGGTAGTGCTGGAGCCTGAGAGTGCTTGCAGCTCAATTTAGTGAGCTATTTAAGAAGTAAAAAAAAAAAAAGTAAATAAAATGCCTTTTCAGAGCCACATCCCTACTCTTTGGGCTTGCCAATCAAGAGCTTGAGTTGGTAGCTGGCTCGTGTATTTCCAGGCTCTTTGTGCCCCCATTTCTTGTGGTCTGTCCTTTTTTCCAGCCTGTTGTGCTGTCCAACTCAAAAAGCTTTTTTAAAAAAATTTTCTGTTAGCCCCACCCCCTCTCTACTGGGGCAAAAATTCCTAGTTCCTTTGTGCTTATTCCAGATTTATCTGTGCTGGGTGCCTGTTTTCAATAATTAAAATTTAATTTCACTATTGGAGTTTGGTCGAGATAAGCCCTTGCTGCTAGTAAATTCTGTTTCCTTTCCCCTCGGGGAACCAGCCTGTGGTGCCTGTGGTGGAGGGGCACTGGCCTCTGCAGTTTGGGGGACTTACAGTTCTGTGTGAATCTCAGCCATTCCACCTCGTCCGGATTGGTGTATACTATGTATCTGGTCATTGATGTTTCCCCAGCAGTTATTCTGTACTGCTCCTGGCTATTTACTGGCTGCTCTGGAGGATGAACTAAATTCCACAGTTCGCTATGCTGCCATCTTGCCCTGCTTCTACCTGATATTTTCAATGAAAGTATTAAATTTTATTTTACTTGGGTTTAGCAGAAGGAAAAATAACAGAAGTGAAATTAAATAATTGCTTAAATGTTGGTATGTTCATTCATAATAAGAGAAAACAATTTCCATGCAGTCTCTTTAAGGTGGAGAAAAAGGACCAAAAAACCTGAAGAATCAGAGTATTATGTTATATTATTAAGCTATATATTTCAATTTTGCAAATATTGATTTTTTTTAAGAAAAATGAGAAACTTTATGCTCTTATACTTCCTAATATCTCCTCATTCCACCCCTACATATGGGCTACTATTTCTTTATTAAGGTTTGTAAATTTACACTCAGTTCTTTAATTTCAAGATGTGTTTAGTTTTACCACTTGTTTTTTTTACCATAACTTTTCCGTTCCTGAGTTTGTTCCTCTTATCTCTTGGCTGGTAGGAGCATATCATCAAGACTATTTTTATTTGAGAATGATTGTCTCTTATGTGATGTATTTTATTTCATACATTATCAACCAACAACTATTTATTGAATTACTACTATTTATAAGTCGTATTTTGAGGCACTAGAGATGAGCCTCAAAAGTGTTTCTGCTGTTTCAACAACAGTAACAGTTCTGTCTTTTTTTTTTTTTTAATTTGCATATGGGCAGGAGGCACCAGGGATCGAACTCCAGACCTCCAGCACGGCAGGTCGGAGCTCTACCTGCTGAGCCACGGCAGCCGCCCAGTTCTGTCTTTAAAGGACTTATATTCTAGTGGGGAGAACATTGAACAAATAAATAAAATAATTTCTGATGGTTTTAGGGAGAAAATCAAACAGTCCAATGGGACAGCAAGTCTAGGTGTGTTGGGTTAGCTGAAGCAATCAAGGAGCATTTCATTTGGAGGTGCATCTGTTTTGAGGTCGTTATAGAGAACTATGTAAAGATCTAGGATGTAGGCAATAGTTTTTGCAGTAGACGAAACAGCCAGTACAAAGGACCAATGATAGAATATGGTGCTTTTGAGGAGCTGTGAGACCTAAGGAACATGGAATGTGGGCACCAGGGTTGGCCTCCTTTCCAGGGGCTTCTGTCTGGGCTGCAAGGAAATTAGAGCCAGTTTAGATGCTATGGGAAGCCAAAGGAGGGTTTGAGCTGGGCATAGCATGCTTTAGAAAGTTCATTCTGGCTGCTGTGTGGAGTTGTATGGTGGGTAGGAGAGGGAAGGGTGGTCATATGGAGGCAAGGAGACAAGAGAGGAGGCAGTGGCACTGTGTAGAGAAGTCATGGCAGGGATTAGGGCTGTAGCAGTAGAGGTAGTGAGAAGTGGTCAGATCTGGGAGCATTCAGATGTGAGCAACTGAGTGGATTTTGATGTTATTTGCTGAGATGGAGAATTCTTGGTGGGATTTATATTGTGGGGAAAAACTCAGAAATTCTTTTTAGGTTTGTTATGATTGAGTACCGTTTAGACCTCCTTCTGGGTGTGCTGGAGATGTTGTACAGCTCTGTCTTGTGCTACAGTGAGAGGTCTGGGTTGCAGAGAAAAGTAAGAGGCTCAGCAGCTTGTGGATCAAGTTTAAAACCATCAGCCTGAATGAGAGTACCAAGCAGGATGGCAAAGATAGAGCACCAAGCCTTGGGGTTGCCCCAGCACCTGCAAGGGAGCTGGCAAAGGAGATTGAGCAGGAAGAGGCAGTGAGATAGGAGGAAAACCAGGCAGGTGTGCTGTCACAGGGATCTAGAGAGAATGTCAAGGAAAATGAGGACGGAAAATTGACTGTTGGCTTTGGTAATGGGAAGTCATTTCAGAGGAGGAGGGATGGAAGCCTAATGGGAATGATTGAGGGGAGAGTGGAAGGCAAGAAGAGGAGACGAGCAGGCACCTCTTTGGAAGAGTTTTGTTATAAAGGAGAACAGAATAACAGGACAGGAGCTGCAGGTAGGGAGTCAAGGGAGAGTGATGATTTAATGTGGGTGTGGGTAATGTATGTTTTTTTTAACTTTTTTTATTGTATAGTATAACATATATACAAAGCAAAGAAATAAAAAAACAATAGTTTTCAAAGCACTCTTTAACAAATAGTTACAGGACAGATCCCAGAATTTGTCACCAGCTACCATACAATCCTCTCAGATTTTTTCTTCTAACTGCTCCAGAATATAGGGAGGCTAAAAGACTTAACTATTTTTTTTATCATCACAATCAACTTTTTTCCTTCTTTTTTTCTGTGAAAAATAACATATATATATATATAGGCAGTATATTTCAAAGCACAGCACCATGACTAGTTGTAGAACATATTTCAGAGTTTGACATGGATTACAGTTCCACAATTTTAGGTTTTTACTTCTAGCTACTCTAAGATACTGGAGACTAAAGAGATATCAATTTCATTATTCAGCAATCATATTTATTTGTTAAATCCTATCTTTACTGTATAGCTCCACCATCACCTTTGATCTTTCCATCCCTTTCTTTAGGCGTGTTTGAGCTATGGCCTAACTTTTTCATATTGGAAACGTCTGTCACTAATATGGGGTAGGGAGATGGAACTATCTGATGTTCTGGAGACGCTGGGTTTCATGACTTAGCTGGACCAGGGACCCAGCTGGAGGTTGTAAGTTTCTGGCAAGTTACCCTAGTACCTGGATCCCTTGTGGAATCTTATAAATCACCCTAGAATTGGCTGGAATGATGCTGGTTGGAAGTTGGCAGGTTATGATAGGTAGCAAGGTCTAACTGAAACTTGTGTAAGAGCAACTTCCAGAATAGCCTGTCGACTGTATTTGAACTCTCTCTGCCATTGAAACTTTGTTACACTTCTTTTTTGCCTTTTGGTCAGGATGGAATTGTTGGTCCCACAGTGCCAGGTCTGGATTCATCCCTGGGAGTCATCTCCCATGTCACCAGAGAGACTTGGGTGATGTATATTTGTATGTCCCAGAGTATTGCCAAGGAGAAGGATATGGTGTGGGCTAGAATGAGGGTCCTGGAGAGGAAGAACACTTCAGAAGGCCTGAGGAGCTGAGCAGCAGGGTGCTGGTAAAGGCATGGCCTTAGAAAACCAGGAGGATACTTCTTCCCTATAACAGAGAGATGGCAGATCATAGGGTCACAGTGCTGGAGGGAGGAGTTGGTAGGAAGGGGCACCATTCTCAGTGTTCTCTACTCCCTCTCCCCTCGTCTTTCTCCCCATGCTCCTCTTCTTTCTCTCCTCATCTCCTAGTTCTTCTCACTACTTCCCCTTCCCCTTTCCTTCTCCCTGTTCTGTCTTGTCTGTATTCCTGCTCCATCCCTGAACTCCTGTTGCACTTTGTTTCTTTAGCTAGTGCTTATCAAAACCTGCATTTACCGCTGTACTACCAGGTTTGTGCCTCTCAAACACAATAATCTAAGCCTCATTAGGTTATGTTTGATGTTTGGCCACATTCTTTTAGCCTTAAAGAGTATGGGAAGATCTGACGACCTGTGAAGTTGCTTTAGGTTTCAGGCAGGGAAAATCAGGTAGAAAATAGAGCAGTCTTACAGTTCATATGCAAGACTGAACTGTTTCATTTTTCATTTCCTTCTACCAGCTTATCCTTCCAAAAAGCTACAGTGATTGCAAAAGGGCAGGAGGGTAGAACATCATAATGCAGTAGCCTTAGGAGAGAGTTCTGCTAGCACTTTGAAGGAGAGTGTTTATTTTTAGCAATGAATGGCACAAATGAAAGGCGGTGCTTTGACAGAGACAGACTGCAGCCTCCCACGTGGAGGGTACACATTCGGCCATTATTAACTGTAGTGATTGCTCTCTTCTAATTTTGTAGAGGTAGGGTGAGGGTGAGGGTGGTCTCAGCTGGGCCTCATGATAAATGGCTTGCCCCTTCCACTCTAAGTGGACAGGCAGAACAGAATGGAGAGGTTGACTTTGAAAAAAAAGCAGAATTGGTCAGCTGGTGACATCAGAATTCTGGGCTTCCCCCCAGGTGATTCTGCTTCAGCAAAATGTATTCAGAGAGTGCTTATGCTGGGTTAGCAGATGGTGTTTTGCTGGTGTTTTTATTCAAGAGAGTTTTTAGTGATTCTCATGCTACTACATAAGGGAAAGACCTTGTACATGGTTAAATAAAGGGTGTTTTTTTTTTTTTTTGACCCTGAGAGATATTATATCAGGATGTCAAAAATGAAAGAGGTTGAATTAGAAGGGGCTGAATAATTTTCAGTCTAGACTAGTCTAGTGGTTTTCAAACTTCTTTTTTTAAATGGCAAAATCCTTTCAGCAAACAAAATCTTGCAGAGAAGCCCAAAGTATAAAGCAATCTCAACTGGTGTCATTCTTTAGAAGTGGCCACATGGGTTCTTGGAGGAACCTTAATCACTGGGTCCCTGTCACCCCTGAGAAACATCAGCAAATGCTGTGGAGCATAGTGGGAAAATCCCTCATCTTGAAGACTTCATGGGCCGTTAGCCTTACAAGGTATTTTGAGGTAAAACCTGATGCTCTCTCTATATATCTCTATCTCCACTATGCACATATAGGCAGATGATTTGGCCACAGGTCATACCAACATGCAGTGAATAAGGTGAAGGTGCCAAGAGCACAGTCTCAGAGTCCAGCAGCTCTATCCCTATCCCTGATCCCAGTCCTGTCATCTTGAGTAAGTTGCCAAACCTCACATGATTTCTTATGTACAGAGCAAGAATAAGATATAACAACTTTAAAGATTTATTGTGAGAAATGGAAAAGAAGGAATTAGTAAAGAGCCTTATCCCTGTACTGGCCCTTAATCACATCGGTACACATCTCCTGTGGGGGTGTTTGGGCATGAAGGAGGGAAGATGACTGAACCTTTAAGGTTTCGAGCCCCAGACCCTCGGCTCAAGACAGACATGTCATCTGAAAACCAGGCAAGACTTACCTGGATGTGAGTCATCAGTGAGAGCCTTACTGGTCCCAGCCCTGTCCTGATGGTCAAAGAGCAACCCTGCCCATGGCAGTGGCAGGGTAACTCATAAGGCAGAAGTGGCTTTGGTGAAATGATTTATTCTGATTTTCATGTTGGCCTTTTGGCAAGGCAGGTTGGGGCCAGATCATGAAGGAGCTTGAACTTTATTCTGTAGGCTATGAGGTTTTATCAAAGGTTTTTAAATAGGAAAAGGATACATCTAGCAGATTCATTAGTGACTTGAAAACTGCTGGATTCCTGTCTAAGTTGGAGATGACTTAAAAGTAAGATTACTAATAATATTTTTATTATCCTATCTATTCAGAGTTTGTTAAATGACAATTTTACAGTAATAGAGATTTCTTTCCACTGTAATAGTATAACATGTTCACTAAAGAAGATTTTAAAAACATAGCAAAGTTGGAGAGAAAAAAACCATGGCTCTACAGAATCAGACCATTTTGATTCTGCATTCACTGCACAATTTATACTCTTTTCTATTCACAGTAGTAATAATAATAGCCACCATCTACGGAGTGCTTACTATAGGATAGTTAGTATTCTAATCTTTTTATAATGTGGAAACTGAAGATTTTAGAGTTTGTGGTTTGACCAAGATCACACAACTAGTGAATGGTGGAAGATTTGAGGTCCTGACTTTCCGGGTCCAAGGTTCTTGTTCTTTCCATTTTACCAAGTTGTCTTTATTAGTTTGTATCTTGCCTTCTTACTTCAAAGTTATAACAGAACCAGTTTCCCCAATATTTTCAACATTTATTATGAACATAATTTTAATGACTATATAATATTTCATTATATGGTGTTTCCAGAATATTCTAAATATTTTTTCCCAAACGTTGGAAATTTAGGTGATTGCCCTCTTTATTGTTAAATTTTATAAACAGTCTTGTGATAAATATCTCTGTGGAAAGATTTCATTTAAACTTCTCATCATATTCTCAGGCTAGATTCCCAGAAGTAGAATTACTTAGACAAAAGGTATGATCATTTTTATGTTCCTTGTAACCTGCTGCCAAATTGCTTTTTAGAAAAGCTGACCCATTTCTTTGTCACCAGCTCTGTTTGAAAATGTTTATTTTACCCCATGCTCTCTAACAATGGCTGTTTTCTTTTTTATAACTCCAAGTGAATGTTGATTGATCTGAAATTTATAAAATTTTGACCTGCATGCATATGATCTGTAACTAAATCAGATCATTTTGATTTCTTTTGTTTAAAAATGTAGAAAAGAATGTGTTTAATGATCTTTTGTAAAAGCTTTCTTTCTAGCAGGAAAATTCATTTGAATATCAGGCTGAAAAAAATATGAAGTTAATAACAGTTTGTCAAGGGCTGGGCTATTATTCAAAGGAGTATTTTCAGGTTTAGTGACTTATCCTCCTTAACTTTTTAACCCCCTTCCTTTTGTGTGTCTGTCACCATCTTAATGTTAATTAGGTTGTTAAAATGCATTAAAATATCAGGATGTGGAGACACTTCCCTCTTTCACCTGTCTTCATTATCTGGCAAATCAGAATGTTCTCTTTGCTAGTGCTTCTGGGGACCTCTTATTACCAACTAGCACTGGAGCAGGCTTTAATTGAGTTACCTTTGGGTAGAGGAAAAATGATTCACCAGTTCATTCAGCACATTTTCCATCCTTAGAAGACATTTGCTACCTGATGTTACATTTTAGATTCTTTCTTCCTTCACTTCTTGGGGGAAAAAATTGCTGCTGGGTCCAGGTCATAAAAACACGTGGCTTTCATGTGGCGATTGGGTCTGGTAGCAAAAACATGTGGCTTTCAGGTGGGCTGGATAAAAATTCAAATTTCAGATAGGGTGGAAATGGGTCAAAGCATTTTTAGGGCTTTTCTTCCATTAACAATGTCCTTTCCTTTTTAAGTAATCGTTAGTTTTAGTTCCCAGGCTTTGAGGACATGCTATATTCTAGAGAGGCTGGCCCTGAGTAGTCAGAGGTGGACCATGGAACTGTGGTCCTCTGGAGAGGCAGAGGTGCCCCAAATGCTGCTTAAATACAGTGACAAGTGTTAGGGAAGTAAGGCCCCTGAGACTCTTCAGGCAGGCCTCGAGTCCGCTGTGGAGGGCCAGGACGGGCACTGAGGAGCAGCCGTCTGCGCAGAGCAGGGAGCCAAACACTGTGTGTCTTGACCATCCCTCCCAAACCAAAGTAAAGGACTGGGGGCTCCACAAAGGAATTTTTGCCTGATTTTTATAAGCTTCTTTGCTTGCAGTGTCTCATGGAGGTTGTCACATCAATTTTTTCAGGCATGGGTTTTATTCATCACGACAAGGACGGAGCCAGGCACTTCTCTGGGAGTAAAAGCCATCAGGGTGGTCTTCACCCAGTGGGCCCTCGGGCTGGGATTCCAGGGATGAGTAAGAGTTGAACAGTTAGAGATGTGGGGAGCTTGGGGTGAGGTGAGGAAGCCAGCTCCACATGGGAGGCCTGGGGCAAAGGGGTGGGACAGGAGGTTTTCACCTGGAGGGTCCTGAGGGAGCAGGGGGTGTGGGGTGGATTAATCTTGGCCTTGTTAGGGGCTGTATAGTTCCCTTCTCTGAGAAGCCCCTCTGTCACTTCTCCAGAGCTATCCACAGTGCCTTCCTGGAGGTAGGTGGCCTCCCTAAATGTGGCACGAGATGAGTCTAGGATTTGTGACCATGGGCACACTAGGGCCCAAACTCCAACTCCCTTGAAGTGCTGACATCAGAATTGTGGGAGGGAATGGGTGTGAAAGGTCTTGTCCTCTACAGTGCCCAGCACACATTACTGCTCTGCTTGTTTCCTTGGCACCCGACCTGCATAATCACAGCTGGCCTAGCTCTGGTCACAGCCCTGGAAATCAAAGGGTTTTCTATGAGGACTCTGTGTATATGTGTTCTTAGCTTTTCTGAATAGCAGGCTGGAGGAAGTCTCATTATCATGGTTTTAGATACCCATTCTTCTGAGCTTTAAGGTCCAAGGAAGTCTACTGAGGACCTGTGTATGGCAACACTGAATGTTCAGTGTTTGAAAGCCTCATTTCTGATCTTGTCATGTATGTGGTTCTCTGGAATCAGGAAAGGTCACTTCTCTTCTGGTGCTCTTGACCTCTTAAGGAAAAAAATTAATCATTACAAGATGTAATTTTTTGAAGCAGAACTTTGAGATGGAACAACACCTAACACCTGATGGAATGAAAGGGATACCTCTGTTAGTGCGCTGGATAGGACTTTTTTTGTTATCAGTGTGTTTCAGTCATTATATAGTTTAAAAAAAAAAAGTCAAAGTGTGTCAGTTTAGGAAGAACACTTGTGATAAATATCAACAAAAATAACTGCCAGCCTTTTAGTGCTGTCTTTCTGCTAGCACTTCTCTGTATGTGTACTTTGACCCTTATAGCACTATGCAGGAAGGTATCTTCTTGTCCTTCTTGGAGTCTGAGAGGTTACAGAACTGTCCAGATTCACCCAGCCTGTAAGTAGCAGAACCTGGAATGGAACCCAAGCTTGGCCAATTCACATCCTGGACTCTTGTGAATTCCTTTTTGTTGCTTCTGGCCATCTCAAGGTTAACCTGAGACCTGGGGTGTGGCAGTGCTAGAGGGGCTGGAGCACAGTGTGGCCTTGCAGCAATGGGGCGGATGGCAGGTGGCATGTTCATGGCCACACAGTGGCTGGCCCGGTCTTAGGATGGGGATCTCAGCCTTGCCATGGGCTCCTTAGAAGGACAGCACACTCTGGACCCTGAGCTGCATCTCCCTAAAGTAACTTCAATTGCTGTATCAGTCCACTCTACCCTTGTGATTGGGGTTCCTCCCCAGACTGCCTTTCATTCCTGGTCTAGCTCCCTTCCCCACTTAGGAACAACCTCTTATCCAGAGCCCCAGCCTCCCCTCCTACTTCCAGAAAGCCCACCACTCTGCTAACCCTGTTTCCCCTGAGCACATACGAGATGTCCTGGAGCCCTCCCTCCTATCACTGAGGTCAGTGCCTCAGTGCCTGCTCTCTACCCAGAGCAGCAGTCACACACACTCCCTTCTGGATGCCAGGGTTTGGGTGGTTTGAATTTGAGCAGGGCCAGTTTTGAAAGTTCCTCAGACTGAACCACTGCTACAAAATATCTAGCACAGACTTCTTGTCTCTGGTTAAAATTTTTCCTTAAAAATTTAGAATAGAATTCCATAAAACTTTGTACCCTTGCGAGTGACAGTGTAGGGAGATTTGAAAACCAAGAAAGCAATGAAAAAATGCTTTGAAATGGGTTCTTCTTGTCTGTAAGCTGAGTGCAGGATAGTTTTTGTTTCTTTCCAAGCAATTTCCAATTAAATGGAGATGAACCACATGCTTTGAAGACATTTTGTCTTGCAGCATTTCTCCTACTGTTACTGGCATTTTATAGCTTTGTATCTAGTTATTTTAACTCCATGACAAATGTGGGATAAAGTGGTTGCTTTTCTGAGCAAAATCTTATTTTTTTTGTAACTCAATGATCATAAATGTTAGCTTTTTCTCCTTCTTTTGGTCTGGCACTTTTGTGGACTTCCTAGTCATATCTTTCAGGATTTTCCCTTGTTCTTGCCTTTAGAGTTCCTGCAGCATTCCTGCTTCTCAATTTTTTACATGCCTCGGGTGCTTTATACCTCATCTCCACCTTTGCAGTCCTTTCCATGGCCGAGGTCTGGTCTGGCTGCTCTCTTGTTCAGGGAGCAGCTCCAGATGTCAGCAGTGGGAAGGATCCTCTCCCCTTCCTGTATGTTCTTTTCCCTTCTTTCCTCATTACTCCAGTGCTCACCTACTTCTGCTGTGCATCACCATCACCTCTGGACAGACAAGATCAGCCCAGCACAGCTCAAAGGCATGTCAGTGTAGGGTAGTCAATAGCATCTGCCCTGGGGGTCATAGGTCTGTGACCTCTGGGGCAGTTCTTTCAGAGGCGGGATCCTGTTGCACCGAACTTTTTGTGTTTTTCTGTGAGTTGAAGTAAAATTGAGTATGAAAGCCACTGGGCTATCTGCTTAATTTTTTTAGTCTCCTCCACGAAGCTACATGTTCCCTAAAAATAGAGATTATGTTTCATTCAAGTTGTTCCAGCCCAGAACAACCCCAAGACCAAAGAACATGCCAGGAAGAAAAATAGCCATGAGTTTTAATTAGGGACTTATAAACAGGATAAAATTCTACCCAGTGGCAGCCAGTTGGGAAATGAATCTATACTCTGCTCAAATAAGAGAGAGAGGAGTGCCAAGAGAGTAGCTTATAAAGTTTAACAGAGACCCGTCAGAATTAGAGTCTCACAAGAGTTGGTTACCAACATTGATTAGGGGAGGAGAGTTTTCACACAAGCTCCTGTGTGCTTCCCCTTGGTTGCTACAGTCCACCCCCACACAATAGTTTGTTTGAGTGTAGGACAGACACTGCATTCAACAATATAAGAGACAACAGAACGTTAGGAGTCCTACAGAGTGATGCTGTCATGGCCAAGAAAGGAATTAAACCAATCTACTGATAATTGATAAAACTTGAGATTTCAGTCCTAAATGCGATTATTTTCCACATTGTTAGATGTGCTGAATTCTGCCAGGTCAGATGGGTAGTCTACACAGTCCAATTCAGAGGGGTCACAGTCCAAGGCAGACTGGTGGCACCTGATAGTGGCAGTTCAGTGCACATTCAGCATTGAGATTTATTGTACACGTAGGTTACTGCAGAAGCCTATTGTAGAAAGGTATTTGCTATGACACTAAGGTCAAAAAGAATACAAGCTAAATTTCCATTAGTAGACAGAAACCACATCTTTCCCCCTTTTCAATTGCAGGGAGCTTTCTGGAGTCAAATCCATAGTTAGCCTGGGCATAATAAGTGTCCACAGAGTCATACATACTGTGCCTTGGGGTATGGGGGGTCCTGGGTTGGTTACATAAACATATTTTGGTATTTTGTACATAAACTGTGGACTAAGACTTAAATTTTGGGCAACCCCAGTACCCCATGGGTTTAGGATTCCCAGCCAGCACAGCTGCATCAACCAGGACCATGGCCCATTGACCTTATTTCCTCCAATTTCTAATGCTTGTGGCACAAGCAAGAGCAAGTTATTTTCACCTTTTTGTGGCTGTAGTACTGCTGGTCCTTTTACCGAATTTGCAGCACCTGCATGAACCCTGTCTTTACCAGTGCAACAGGAGTGGGAGCAGCTGCTCAGGCTGTAAATCAAGGCTGGTGAAGGCTGGATACAACTGGCATAGCCGCAAAGATTGCTTGTATCTTTTACCTGCTCCCTGAAAAGCCCATTCATTCTTTCAATTAAACCTGCTGCTGTGGGGTTATAAGGCAAATAAAATGTCCATAAGATGTCATGTTGAGTAGCCCAGGCTTGGGTTAGTTGTCTGGTAAAGGGGGTCCCTCTATCACTGTCCACATGTGTGGGAACCCTGAAGAATGCACTTAGAGTTTCTAAGCTACGTATTGTGGCTCTGTGGTTAGCTTTCCCTACTGGGAGTCCAGTGGCCATATCTATGGCTGTAAAAGCATATTTTGCACCTCCGAATAAGAGAAGGGGTACATTATAATCTACCTGCCACCTGGTGACTGGAATCAGCTCACTGCCAATGTGACCGAGTTGATGAGGAATCATCCTTGAGCACTACAGTGAACAGGAGGGGCAAGCATCCATGAGTTCTTTCAGTTGGTGTCTGGGGATGAGCAGCTGGAATTGCTGTGTCAGGCTCCATAGACTCTGGGACCCTTCATATCCTGTCTTTCTATGCAATCATTCAGCAGCCTTGCATGATGTTGGCTATAGACTATGAATTTTTGCTAAAGCATCTGCTTCAATATTGCAGGTACAGAATCAGTGTTATGTGTGGAGACATGAAACATGGTTATCTTTTGCTTGTGACAGATAGTCCAGATGTCTTCTCACATTTCTTTTCCTCATAAGGAGCAGCCAACAACAGTCCATTGCTTTTGCTTGCACATGGCCATGCATATCATCAGGCTCTGGTATACTGTCCACTTGTCAGCATTGCCCAATAGTCAGTGTATTTCCTGGTTCATAAACAGTGAATGACCATCCATACAGCTCTTAATTCAGCCCATTGGCTGCTTTGCATAGTCCCAGTTTCCCACCATATAGTTGTCTGTACTGGGTTGCACGTCTGCTGCCATCCAGGTGGCTGTCTTCCTGTGTGCTGACCAGGCAGACTTAGGTATACACATCATTCAACAGTGAGCAAAGAGTTAGCCGTCTTGGGAGGATTAGCCAGGGGAGGGGGTCAAGCATTGTTCTTCCACACAGGAAACTGGTCTGAGGATATCATGTATTTCTGCACTTAAGGGCTGTTGTTGAAAATGCTGCACTGCAGCAGGTAAGTTTCTGTTTCGTTAATGTGCTTAATTGTGTGCTTCCAGAGTGAGGCTTAGTGGCAGTGTAATGTATCCTCCCCTGTATGCGGGTGGCTATTAATTTCACAGGGCATTTCTGAGTTAGTCTTTAAACTTGCTGTAAGGCATCATAGGCAGCACACAGTTGTCTTTCTAAAGTGCTATATCATAATTTAAACCAAAAGCTGATGAAAACTTTCTTTGCCTTTTATATTTGCTAAAGTCCCACCCAAAGCCAATATCGGTACTGGCCACATCTAATTCACACCTATCCCACCCCCACCCCCAACCCCCATAAAGCCTGAGCTGGTTCTAGAGCCCATTTGGCTTTTTCGAAAATAGCCTGCTGGGAGGTATCCCATTCCCAGGAATGGCTTTTCCTAATCAAAACATATGCAGATTTTAATACCTGGGCTAAGTGAGGAACAAAAAGTTTCTAATACCCACCAATCCCAAGAAAGCCATTAGTTATTTTGACCTGTGTGGAATAGGAGAACGTTGTACCTTATCAATTACTACAAAAGAAATAAATTTTGCCTTTCCCACCCATGCAACACCTAAGAATTTGACAGGGCAGCGAAGGCATTGTAGTTTATTGCAATTAATTGCCTTGAAATAGCAATGAGTCTGAAGCTTCTTTTAGTTCTGAAAGAGAATTACTGATTAAAATAACAATATAATGAATGTACTTTTTCACTTAGCCAAATTCTTTGCTATGAGACTATGGCAGATGATCAGGCCATGTAAATAGCCTCATAGAAGCATGATGAAAATCCTTTTTCTCCTTTTGTTGGTGAAGGTGAAAACAGGCTGAATAGCCCTATTTAAGGGAATACTGAAGAATTGGGCATAAATTCTTTGCAGTAAATGGGTAACCTGTGGAACTGTTGCATGCAAAGGTAGAATCATTCAATCCCTTGCTCCCTAACTTCTTTTTTTCCTTTCCATCATCAGATAAAGAATCTACAGGATCCCAAGCCTTTGGGTCCCAATCAGGATATGCTTCACTTGCCCCTGGTCAGTCTACACCTTCTTGTTCTAGCATACCAGCATGCAAATATTTCTAAACTTCTATCTACATGGCATAACCTTTTATTCAAAGCATCCAGCTGATTTCTTTGTCTTTCTGAAACTGTCTGCTATAGGTGGCCATACCACACACAACTGCCAACTGACTGCAATGCAGTCAAGCAAGTGGGCAACTCCTCCCCAAATCAAGGAAGCAGGCCAACCTGGGATTACCTCCTCAGAGTTTCCTTTCCCTAGACTCATGCTCTCTATGGCCACTGGTTTTTTGGTCTCCTGGCTGGCTCACCAAATGTTCCAGCCCAGCACAAACTCGAGACCAAATTACATGCCAGGTATAAAATTAGTTATGTGTTTTAATTAGGGACTTATAACAGGATGAAATTCTACCAGTGGTGGCTGGTTGGGTAATGAGTCAGCATTCTGACCAAACAAAAGAGAGAGGCGTGCCAAGAAGGCAGCTTATAAGGTTTAACAGAGACCCACGAGATTTGGTTACAGAGTCTTATGAGAGTTGCTTACCAACAATGATTTGGGAAGGGGAGTTTTCACACAAGCTGCTACGTGCTTCCCTAAGAGAGGGGTCCTGACCCCAAGGTTGCCATATAAGTATTTATTGAGTCCTTATTATTGAACAAATGAGCCAAGGTCCCTGTTCTCATGGAACTTTCAGTCTAATGGGGATATGTTTATTCAACACACAAATATATATGTATATATATATTATATATATTTTGTATTACTTACATTTCATACTCATATATATTTGTATTTATACTATTTTATATTCACATTACTATATTATATCTAATTATATGTGTATAACAGTCACAAATTGTGGTTGGTGTCCTAATGAATTGGTTGAATCACTGGGTGGCATCATGGGCTAGAGCTTCTGGGTGGTGGTGTTAGCAGGGGGGGTTTGGCATGATGGGGCTTTGGTGTGACAAAGGGGTGGTGGTGATAGGGGGTGTGGTGGTGATCATGGGTGTGTGGTAGTATGGTGGGGTGTAGCAGTGATAGTAACGTGTGGCAGTGATGGTGGGATATGGTGGTGGTGGTGGGGTGTGATGTGTGTGTGTGTGGCATGATGAGGGCCTGTGGCACGATGATAGGTGGGATGTTATATAGGACAACAGTGCATAGGCTGGCCTTGGGCACTACGGTTGATCTTTTTAATCACAACAGCCCACCCAGGAAGTGGCTGTTGTCATGGTGGAGTTTTGTGTGGGCACCAGGGAGCCCAAGGGAAAGGAGTCCATGGCCTGAGGGCCACAGCAGGGAGTAAGGATGGACCTGCATCTTGACCAGAACTGCCCCCCTGTCCTGTGCCCATCCTTGCTCTTCACTTTCTTTGATGGGTCATTCTTTTGAAATCCTGGCTCTTCCAGAAAGAATAATGTTTAAGGAAGTCTTTATGTTGTAAACTTCTTTGAGCAAGAATAAGAGCAGTAGAAGTGTTTGTTTGGAAAGTGCCCATGACTAGAGCCCCCTGATTAGCAGGATTTACTCACAAAGTAGCAAAGATGGTGTCAGCTCTTTGGAGAGGCTCTTAGACCTGCTGTTTTGTAGCAGTGTTATCAAGTGAGCATTTACAGATTATTTTGTCGTCCACTGATGCAATCTGAGTCTCTTTTCTTGATATTGAATCGTCACAGTGATGCTGTCTATGCATGTGGTGGCTAAGATGGTGGGGCAACTTGTTGGATCTCCATTTCCTTACCTGTAAAATTGGGATCATAACAGTAGCTCCACTCATCGTTGGTGTGAGGTTTACATGAGTCATTCACACCAAGCATGGAGAACCGTGAGCACTTAATGTTTACTATTTCTAATGGTGTTTTTCTTGTTGTCATCATTGTATTACAAGTGGACTATCATAAGAGATTTTACTCCTGTTTATAATTTATTGAAGTAAGGAGCTGCAAAAGTCATTTAAGGACAACAGAGTCAAATGCTAGATGCTTAGCCTTAGCTGCAGGAGGATCTTTCCCTTATACCTGTTAGCTCAACTCATAGTAAAACTGTGATTCAGTAGAAGATCATGGACATTGGAGTCACTGGGGTGAGAGAGGTTCTGTTTGTTGGCAGTCTCCTATTTTTTTCCTGTGGAAAATTATGGTTAAAAATGAAGGAAAATATGATGTGCAAGGCTTACTTTACTGGCTGGCACATAATGTAGAAATTTAATAAATGCTCCAGTTGATGATGGTATAAGGCCAGTGTGATGTCTTACATTGTGATGGTGAAGGCAGTTAAGAGACATCTCCTGGTGGGGGAAGGATGAGCCCTCCTCACCCAGTGTGGTGGTAGGAAGGAGACTGTCTCTTTTGTCTTGGTCATGGGGAGGTCTCAATGCAGGGATAGACAGAGACAGAACTATACCCATATTGGTAGATGTCATGTCTTCCCCTCATGCTGCTGTGGGCTGTTCTGTGTTCCCTCTCCATGATGATCAAGCAGAGCTTTTGTTACCTAGGTTGGCCCCATCCAGTCAGAGTTAATAAAAATACAATTTATGACAACAACAGTTGAAGTATCTCTTTATGAAGAGTTTGATAGGCATTACAGCATATAATTTCAAAAACATTCCTGTGAAGTAGGTATCTTAACTCCATTTTATAGATGAGGGACCTAGGATAGAAAGAGGGGATATGGTTTTCCCATGACCACCCCGTTTTTGGGCAGACTGTTGGTCTAAGCAGCCCTGACATGTGCATAGTGTCTCTCCTAAACTCAGGAGAGGAGAGTGGACCAGAGGCAGGATATATAGGTTTGAGACCTATACTAACATGAGAACTGAACTCAGGCAAATTGTGTCTCTTCTGGGCTCTGGTTCCATCATCTGAAAAATCTGGTGGCCGAGGGTGGGCGGACTCCACGTTTCCCAGATGCCTAAGAGTGGGCATCCCCATGGCTCAGCTGCTTGCACCCTTTCCAACTTCCTGTGTTCTTTCCCATTTCCTGCCCTTGCCCAGCTGTTAGGTCTTCATGGAGCAACTTTCTGCAACTCCTTGAGCAGTTCCTTTTCCTGAGTGTGGTGCAGAGAGCATGGTCTGTTGTTGCCAAGCTCATTTGGTGCTACTTTGGCTCCTCCACATCCATCTCTTTGACAGCAGGTGGTCAAGCCTGTCTTGTGTCCCCTAAGGAAAGCATTATTCTGAGGGCAGGCATTGCCTTTCTGTGGTGTATTTCAGGTGCCCAGAACAAAGCCTGGCTTGCAGTTGGAACTAAATTAGTATGTGTTCCATGGAAAACAACAGCAAAACCAAAGAACCCGTTTTTTTCCTTCTAACCTGACAATCTTCCACAAATCTCTCTCCTTCTACTACAAAGGGACCCAGGTGGATGAAAGTCGGAGAGGAGCAGATGATGATACTGTGGCCACCCTTTTGGAGAAGAGGAAGAAGGGATGGGAGGAAGAAGGGGATTAAATTACCCAAAAAGCCAGAAACAGTAGCTGTTTTAATTTGAAAGCTGCCAGAATGCAATATACCAAAAATAGAACAGCTTTTAAAATGGGAAACTTATTAAGTTGCAAGTTTACAGTGCTAAGGTCATGAAAATGTCCAAATTAAGATACCAACAAGAGGTTACCTCCACTCAAGAAAGGATGATGAAGTTCAGGATTTCCCTCGCAGCTGGGAGGGCACGTGGTGACATCTGCTAGCTTCCTCTCCTGGCTTCTTGTTTTGTGAAGCTCCCCCAGGGTGTTTTCCTTCTTTATCTCCAAAGGTCTCCAGCTGTGTGGGCTTTGTTAGTTATGGTTCCTTTCATAGCTCTAAGGCTTTTCCAAAATGGTTCCCTCTTAAAAGGCTCCAGTAAGCAACCCTACCTTGAATGGGTATAGACGCATCTTCATGGAAACCATCTAATCAAAAGTTACCACCCACAATTGGGAGGGTCATATCTCCATGGGAAAAAGAAAAAAGATTCTACCCAGCAATATTGAATGAGATTAAATGACATGGCTTTTCTGGGACACCTAATAGCTTCAAACCAGTACATTCCACCCCTTGGAGCCCCAAAAGACATGTTCTTTCCAAATGCAAAATACCTTAATTCCAAAACAATATCAGAAAGCCTTAAACCATTTCAGTAACAAGAGAAATACAATACAAAGTCAGAAACTGTTCAAAATTTTATCAAAGTCAGCTACAGGCATGATCTGTCCTAAGGCAGAATTCTCCTCTGGCTCTGGACCTGTAAAATTCAGAACAAATTATGTGATGCCAATATACAAAGGAGGGACCATCAAAGGGACAGTCATAGTATACATATTCCCATTTCCATAGGGAGAAATTGGAAGGAACACAGGGGTCACTGGACCCAAACAGTTCTGGAAACCTGCAGGGCAAACTCCATTAGATTTCAAAGTGTGAGAGTCATTTATCTTCAGGGCTTTAGAAAGCTGCAGTCCTACCCTTCCAAGGGCCTATGTAGCAGCCCGCCCCTCTCTGAATGCAACCTAAGGATACACTGGGGAGACCACCTTTTTCTTGGCACCACCCTCTCTAAGCATCAGGGCTATACCCAGGCTCCTTGCCATCTCAGGGGCACAAGCTCAACCCTCCAAAACGATGGAGAGGCAAGCCAGGTTCTTCCCAATCCCCAAGGAATGTGTTCTACCCTCTCCAAGGCCTGAAGCAGCACAACTCTTCCTTTTCAAGGAGGCGGAAGGCTCACCATCTGTCTTTGGGGCAAACTCACACTCTCCAAGTACTTGGGTGAGTCCCTTCTCCTGACCTGAGATTTCTTGACTTCAGACCTTAGCCTCCTTGATTCTCCCTCTAAATGGGTGGGACACATCTTAATCAAAAGTTACCACCCACAATTGGGTGGGTCATATCTACATGGAAACAATAAAAAAGATTCCACCCATAGTATTGAATGAGAATTAAAGACATGGCTTTTCTGGGGTAAATAATAACTTCAAAGTAGCACAGTAGTCTTTCTGAACATCTCTTTACAACTGGGACTGACTTTCAGCCAGGGCACATGCCACCTTCCACTCACAGAGAAAGAAAAGTGATACATGATGGGCCTTTCTAGCTAGGACCTGACTGGAGGGATGGCAGAGGGGCTGAAAAGAGTCAGCACAGCAGCTCTCTGCCTGGTTTTTTTTTGCCTCTCTGGGGTTTGATTGTTTATCCTGCCCATCCTAACTCAAATGCCGTCTGCCCCATGAAGCCTTTGGGACTTTCTTGTATTATGCAGTCATTACCTGTCTGTGGTTGTGAAGGCCTGGGCTTGGGCAGGAGCAGAAAGGACAAAGGTGAAATCATTGCTTCTTTGCAGGATGACCTCAGTCTACTTCTTTTGGCTCCCCAAGTCTCAGTTTCTTCATCTATAGAATAACTTGCCTCACAGAATGGTTGTGTGGATTTAATGAGATAACATGTGAAAGTGCTCAACAGGCAGTTTCCTGGCACATATTGAGTGATTATATTTAAAATTTTTTTTTCATTGTGGAAAATTTCAAAGATATAGAATGCAGGCAGAATGGTGTAATGAACCCCCCCGCCGTGTCCGTTTCCCAGCTTCCACAGCAATTAGCTTTCTGTCCTCCTTTATCACCTCTACTCTGCTTTCTTTACTCCCCACTGCATGCAGCGTTGATGATGACAGTGAAGATGCTGCTTAGTTATTACTCACAGGGTAAAATTACACGCACTTAAATACACAAATCCTATGTTTGGTTGCAAAAATATTTCTCTACAATTTCTTTTGGAAGCTCTATAATTTTAGCATTACATTTAGGTCTTTAACCTAGCTTTAATTACTTTTTGTGTAGCTGGTGCAGTAGGGGAGTTAATTCATTTTTTCCCATACAGCATATCAGTATTCCACCCCACTGGTACATAATATTTTCCTTTTTCCATTTAATTGTTTTGCTACTTTTATCAAGAACCAATTGACATATATGTGTGGGAGATGAGTAAGTTTTACTCTTAATTCTGTGCCCCTTACCGAAAAATACGGGGCAAGTGTTCCTAGCAGGGGACAGGTTAGAGGAGGACACCTGGTGGTGACTCCAGCCTTGGACAGGCAAGCCAGATGCAGTGACCCAAGACTAGGCATTGAGGTGACACGAAATTTCTCTGAAATCTTTAGTTTGAATTTCATTAAAATATTTTAGAAATAAGCTTCTTGTGGCATTTCCACTGATTCTTGGTCTTAATTTTAGTGGAAGAGATTCTGACTTTTGCTGTTTTGTTATAACAGATCTTTTGGCTTTAGTGGAAGAGATTCTGACTTTTGCTGTTTTGTTATAATAGATCTTTTGGCTGTTTCCCAAAAAGACCTTATACAGAAATGATGGTTTGGCCAATGAAGCCTGGAACTGGTCTCTTCCTTCTCAATGACTTGGAATAACAGCATTCTGTTGCCACCTACCACAGAAGCTTTTAGACTTTTAGGGTTTATTGTTGCTTATAGGTGTTTTTTTCTCCCTGTACTTTCTACCCTTGCTATGGGCTTCCCTGCCCGTCCCCATTACAGGCCCCTAGTGCTCTCTGCATCTCTCCAATAATGGCCATCCTAGGACTGACCTAATGTGTGACATGGCCATCCCGCCTTACCCTTTGCCTACATTGACCCAGTCGATGGGCATGGCCATCCCACACTGATCTAGCATGTGGTATGGCCATCCCGCCTTGCCCTCTGCCTGCATTGACCTAGCGTGTGACATTGTGCCCTGCCTGCTGCCTAGGAAAGGCTTAGTGCCTGGGTGTTGAAATCTCTGTTACTTTTGTTCTAATTTCCTTAGGGCTTTCATGTGTGTTACCCACTTTAATCCTCAGAATTATTCCATGAGCCAGAGTTTGGTGACTCCCCTGTTCAAAGAGACTCCTTGCAAGAAAAAGAAACTACTACTTGTGGAACTAGGAGGCATATTACATGTATGATTAATTTAACCTTCCATAAAACCCTGTGAGGCAGGCATTGGGTGTCCCATCGACAGATGAGGTTAAGAAACTCACCTCCAGGCAGGACCGTTGAAAAAAAAAGGGGGGGCCTTTTAGGTTCTCTCCCAGCCACTGAGTGTTTCCAGCTACTCTGTAAGTGGAAGACCTCAGCATTTGAGCCCATATTTTCTGACAAGGGAAGGGCTTGCTCCTTTCTGCCAGCCTGTTTGCCCTAGGCAGGGCTTTGACTGGGGCCTAGAGGGCAAAGTAAGTCTGCTGCATCCAAGGGCCAGGGCCCATGATAATTCTAGCAGTTGCAGCAAGGCTGTGAGAGCTGAGAGGCTCCCAGACTCCAGCAGCCCTCTTCATGCAGTCCATTTGGGCAGATATAACCACAGGTTGTAGGTCAGACCCTAGGTTTCAGAACCAGCCGGGCATATATCTGAATCCAGCTGTATCTCGTCACAATTATATCAGGCAAACTGCAGGATCTATTGAGCCTCAGTTTCTTCATCTTTCAATTAGAGAGAAGGTACTATTTGCCATTTAGGAGTGTTCTGAGTGTTGGGATACTGTGGATAGATAGTTGATATGTACCTTTGTGGCTCTGAAGAAGCTCAGTATGCTGAAAGGGTGATCATTTCCCTCTTGGAGCATCTGCTGGCCAACTTCTCTGCCTCAGGCATGTTGATTCCATTTCTCCAGGGTTTGTCACCAGCGTCCATGCTCCCTTTGCTTCTGGTACTGCACCAAGCTTAGGTAAGAGGAATAGAGGCTGGACACATGACAGCTCAAGACCCTCAAGATATAATCAGAGCCCTGCTGACATTAGAGCCAGCTGAGCCCTGTTCCTGGTTTGGTAGTCTCCTTGCTGAAAGAATTTAGAGAATGAGAGGGCCAGTAGGAATAAATAGTAAAGTTTATTAAAGAGAGAGAGAAAAAGTACATGTTAAAGAGGTAATGTGGACATAATCAAGGGAGAGACATGCCTCGAGTGTAATGGGTTAGCCTGTTTTCTAGAGAAGTTTTGTTTGTAACAGGTTTCCATAATGACCTTGGAATACCAGGTACTTACATGGTTTACATTGTTTCAGGAGGAGATAACAATTGATGATCCCTGTCACGTATTTAAAATTTGTCTGTGGACAGATGTTTATAACCCCACGCTTTCTGATATTAACTAAGAGTGTGTTTTCAGGTCCATGATTTTATAAGCTTTATGGTTTTAGGGAGTTTCAGGGCCTTAGGGGAAATTATTGCTTTAGGGAGTTTGCAGTTTGCATTAATTTCTTTGGAACTAGATAGGAAACCAGGGACCTGCAGTTGTCCATTAGTTCTTTCAGACCTGGATAGGAAACCAGGGACCTTCATTCAGTTGTCCTGTTCTGTCCTGCTTCAATGACACTCATTTGCATGCCTCATGCTTCTTCCCCACCCCACTCCCAAGTGGTTTATAGCACTGTGCACATCTCTGACCACGTGTGACTCTACTGTGTGCTTGAATTTGGTGACAGCCATACCGGAGTGAAAGGCGAGCAGATGCTTTGACCTTTCTGAACTGGTTATTAACATGTCTTGAGAACCTGTCTGCTCTTCTGATCACAGTGGCGAATTTCAAAATAAGACCCCACTGTTCCTCCTCTCAGGGAGTGCCTTGCCTTGTCTAATTATAGAGCTGAACTCATTGTCTGCCTTATCTGATCCATTTTTGTTCTCATTGTAATTACTAATTAAGAGTTGATTATTCAAAGAAATGCAAATTCACATAGCTTTAAGCCACTATTGTATGTATGTATGTGTGAGTGTATAAATTGAGTGCTGGCAAAAGTGTTATGTTTCTGCTGCCAGTGTAAACTGATACAATCTCTTAAGAAAGATGATAAAATCTTTTAAGAAGAATGCATATGGCAGACATAATCTGTGCTATTATGACATTTCTGTTATTTGTCTCTATCTTAAAAATTAGGGGGAAAAGGTATTTCAGAAGATGCCCTTTCAAGCTTTATTCGTATTAGCAAATATAGGAATAACTTAAATGCCCCAAAATAGGATACATATTTATGGTTTATTGTTCATTTGGGTAATGATATATTATGCAGTCATTAGAAAATATATGCATATAAATTATTTAAATTCACTCAGTTTCAGTTGTTTATAAATTGTGGGCAAGTGGACCAGCCCAGCCCAGGGAGGACTCCCCTTAGTAAAATGAGGAGGCTGTTTCAGACCTCCTTGCTGCCTGTGCTCACCAAATCTCTCTACCCCAACCCTTTAAGATAGATAATGTTATTCTGACTTTTTCCTTGATATACCAAGGCCTTCAGTTCTTCATTTCCCCCAGGGTATGTGGGTAAGAAACACTGACACTGGAATTTGATGTAGACTTTCTGACCTTGAATTCCAAAGTTTCTAGGGTGTGCTATTCTGGGTTGTGGTGGTAGAATAGCAAGCTTGGGGCAGTTTTTTTTTTCTTCTTTTTCAATAATTATTTATGTCTGCTGCTGTGCTTGCCTTCTTTAAAAGTTTGGTGAGTGATTCGACTTCAGGAGGGAAACTAGGATGCCTGCTTTCTTCATAGGCATTGATGTGCCCAGCGTGCTGGAGCTGGGAGGCATATTCTGTCCATGATCTGCAAAAGACTGGTTTATGCATTGCAGAAATTAATTTTCTCACTAGCATTTTAAAATCTTGTTTTCCTTCTAGCGTCTTTTCAGTCCCCAACATATTGTAGATGCAAGGCAAATTCAAGGGTGAATTACTCAATATAGTAACACAGATTAAGTTCATGCATAATTCAGGTAGTTAATACTCACTGATTTAATTTATTAGGCAAGGCTGTATTGTTGTTGCGGTTGAAGCGCTGTTATGAATGTGCATTGTACAAGTGTCCAGAATAGTGCTGTTTGTGGTAAACTAATTAGGCTTGATTGCTGCCTGCAAAATACAAATGGACTAATTAAGCTATTTTGATTTAAGAATTTCATAATGCAGGTAATCATCCAATTGTGTTTTGTCCAGTGGCCTGGTTTCTTTAGGAGAGTTGCTGAGTTTGAATGCTGATTTTTTGGATGAGCATTATTGACAATGGAAATGTCTTTGCAAGTTAAAATGATCTAAGTCATAACTAGATAAGATTCCTCAGTGAAAGTCCCCTCTAGATATCAAAGTTTCTGTTACATGGTCTACCTTCTCAACAGTCTCTTTTGCTAGGATGCAAGGTGAGAATAGTCTCTCAGAGTCCCACTGGGAGTTTGATTAGTCTCCAGTTGCATTTGGCTTCTGTGATTTCAAGGCTGCCTACAGCCAGCAGAAAACCTAACATTGGCAGGCATAGTTTCACACATGCTCTTCCCTTACCTGAAAAGCCATCCATTTTCTCTCTATCCCCTTTGAAACCTCCATTCCTTTCTTAAATGACTCAAATGTCATTTCCCTTAAAACCTTTCCTACTTTCCCAGGCATTCTGTTCTCTTAAGTAGCAATTAGTGAGTGACAGATACGGTGTTGGAGAATCAGGGATGCAAAGATTAGTTGGCCATAACCCTGCTTGCAAGGAGCTCAGCCATCCAGAGAGATTGTTGATTACCAGACAGGGTGATGGCAAAGTTCAGAAGCAGGTCTGACAACTAAAGGAATAAATGAAGAAATGAATAAAGAAATAAGTACACATTGTAGGTGCTCAGTGAAAAGGCTTCTCCATATGGGCATACAAAATAGAAATAGAATTTGTGTGGGTTCTACCTGGTTCTACCACTTGAGACCATGTAATGCATTTCCACCATCCTTTAGAGCTTTTAAGATGGTAAGTAAACATCCCTGAAATTCTTTTCTCCCTTTCCTTAAACTTTTTCTTTTTCATATGGGTTCAGGCCCCTCATCAGTCTTGCCCTTTCTCTGAATGGGCTCTGATTGGTGTATGTTAATAGCAATAGATGACAAGAAAGTAGAGCATTGCATTTTATACTGACTCCATTTAATGTCCTTGTATTCTTCATTTATTTGCCCAGTAACCTAGGTCAAGTTACTTTCTTCTCTAGATTTTTATCTGCAAAATGAAATTAGAAAATATGCCCTCAAAAGCCTTTCTGTTCTTCCATTTGCTTAGATTTTCTCAAAGACCAAGCCCTATCTTCATCTAAGTGGACCCTGGACAGTAGTTCTCCTGGAATTTGAGGAAAATCAGAATAGATAGCCTATTGCCAAGAGCTGAATTTGACTATTTAAAAACTGAAAAGACTGAAATAGAGAGAAAGGTCTTTCATGAGGCACCGCTCTTTCTCTAAATGACGCCTACATTCTGTTGAATGAATGTCCAACTAAAATTCTTTCAGGAGAGAAAATATATATTTACTCTTTTCATGGTTCCTCTCACCTGACCTTCTTAGATGTGCTTTCCCCCCATACCAGCACTGGAAGTTATGGAGGACACCTGTAGCCAGTTGGCTTGGATTCCATATGCAGATGCCTTTTTCCTTCTTGTAGCAAGTTCCATAGTAAAGACCACCCCTCTTCTCACCAAGTGAGCCTTGGATATGAATTGGCAAGCATCAGCTGTGCCCCTTTTTACCTTCCCCTTACATTGTATGTTCTCTTGAGTGGTGCCATGTGCCTTTGATCTCTGTCTCCCTTCTAGACTTTTTTTTTTTTTTAATAGTTATAACTTAGCTTTTAGTTTTATTTATAGGCTCTACCCATAGTATGCATTAAGCAAATCCTTGATAGTTAAGTTGAGAATTGCATCCTGCATAAAATTACTTACTTGTTTCATTTCATTTACCTTCTTACAAACTGTAGTCTAGGGTAAACCTAATAAAAAAATTCTGATGATCATTTTTTCAAGGAGCTATTCCATTTTACTTTGTTTCAGAAACTCATGAGTCTTGTTTCCAGTACATGTCAACTCAGTTCAGTTCAATTTATTGTACTTCAACAGATATTCACAGTGCTGCCTGTGGGGAGTCCCATTCATCAAGGTAGGATCGTAGTTCTTAAGGGGCTCACAGCCATCTAATCACCATTCTAGCATCTTCAGGCTGTGTCTTGACATAGGCTTAGGTCTCCTGTGGCTTAAAATAATTCTTCTGTGAAGTTTCTGACCCCACTAGTTGCTTCCATCTTTTCCTCCTGTTTCTTAGTGCTGAACTTTATCAACAGTTGTCAAACATTTGTACCTAAATAAAGAGCAAAATATTGAGGAATGAGAAGAGTCCTAGGTACTTGGCAGGGGTGGGAGGAGCCTGATTTGCTGACGGTTTTGACTGGTATAGATGCAGCAATCATAATTGCTTAGCGTGTTCTAAATGCATCCATAGGGGGTCAGAGAAAGCTTCATAGAAGAGGTAATATTTAAGCTGAGTTTGGAAGACTGTGTAGGGGTATAGAGGTAAGGGGCGTATGTGATGGAAGCTTCCTTAATCAGCATCTGCTGTGTTGTCATTATTTTAGCAATAAGGAATCTAGGTCAGAGAAATCTAGGTGATGTGCTTTACCTCCTCTTCCCCAAAAGGCAGCCCTTTGATCAGATTCTGCCTTCCCAATATATCGGTGACACTGTCCCTGAATTGCCACCTGTATCAGAGGTTCCCAGTCCATGAGTGCTTTCATTTTATACAGACTTTCTTCATTTGAAAAGGAGGCTCAAGTTGCAAAAAAGCCAGGTGGTCAGGAATATTGATACCAGATGGGCTGACCATATGTCTGGAACTTCTTTTTTATCACAGGAGGATGATATCTTATTGCTAAAAATCATTATCTATTTCTGATGGACAAAGTCTGTGCTCATTAGAAGGGTCAGGTAGGCCTTTCTGAGGGTGAGGATAATTGTGTAAATATACCAGGATCTTTCTTTCCCATTGTAGAGAAGACAGATTGTCACTGCCAATTCTTGTAGGCAAACATTGCTTTGAATGCATCAGCATCTTAGAGTCTTTGCAGTCCTGCAGCAAAGGGAGGAGTCTGCTTGGCTGTAGCTGACACATCCAGAACATGCCCTTCACACCATCATTGCCATAAAACTGTCTCTTTTCCTTCACTGGTACTCAAACCCATTCCAGAGAAACCATTACATAGATGCTATTGCCAGGTCAGATTTTTGCCAGAATACATTTACAAATGTTTGCAAAACTTCCAGGACAACCACCTAAAGGTTTCTTTTCTTCCCTCAGCTACTTTCTTTATTCCATTTGCCCATCCATTTATCCTTCCGGCATTTAGACCTCTAAAACCTGGCAAGTCAGTTTCTCTTTCATTTACCAATTCTCTCAGTATCTTAAGACCCTATGCTGAGCAGAGGGGATATTCACAAGTAAAACAGGTTCCTGCCCACCAGGAGCTCAAAACCTACTGGAAATACCTTTGATCAGATGATCAAGATAAAACTGTAATCTATGCTCTTTATTTTCTATGAGCCTTTAAATTTTATCAATTTCAAAATGCCTTCCTGTCCCTTCCATATCTTTCCATCCCTACTCCCCCTCTTTCTTTTACTGTTAAATTTTTTTCAATAGAGAAGTTGTGTTTTACGAATAATCGTTCATAAAACACAGGATTCCCATCTACCACACTATTATTACCACTTTGCTTTTGTTCCATTTGTTACAATTGATAAAAGCATTATTTAATAATTATGCTATTAACTATGGTCCACGGTTTAACTTAGACATTACTGTTTGTGTTGTGCAGTTCCATGAATTTTTTAAAAAAATTTTTATTCTAGTATCGTATATACAACCTAACATTTTCCCTTTTATTCAGGTATATATTTCAGTGCTGTTAATTACATACACAATATTGAGCTACTATTAGCACCACCCATCACCAAAACATTTCCATCATTCCCAATAGGAAGCCTGTAAATGTAAGCCCTAACTTCCCATTTCCTCTCCCTACTCTATCCCCTAGATTCTAGATTCTGACTCTTTGTGTTTGCTTTTTCTAATTATTTCATGTTAGGGAAATCATTCAATATCTGTCCTTCTATATCTGGCTTTTCTTACTCAACTTTATGTCTTCAGGGTTCATCCATATTGTAACATGCATCAGAGCTTCATTCTTTTTTATAGATGAATAATATTCCATTGTGCATATATACATTTTGTTTATCCATTCACTGGCAAATGAACCCTTGGTTCGCTTTCCTCTTTTGGCAACTGTGAATAATGCCAGTATGAACATTGATGAGAGTCCCTGCTTTCAATTCTTTTGGATATAACCCTAGAAGTGAGATTGCCAGGTCATGTGGTAACTCTGTACTTAATTTTCTGAAGAATTGCCAAACTGTTTTCCACAGTGACTGCACCATTTTACATTGCCACCAGCAATGAATGAGTGTTCCTTGTTTCTCTGCATCCTCTGCAACAGTTGTCATTTTCTGCTGTTTTATTTAAATAGTATAGTAGCCATGCAGAATGGGTGTGAAACGGTATCTCATTGTGGTTTTGATTTGCATTTCCTTATTGGCTAATGATATTGAGCATCTTTTCATGTGCTTTTTAACCATTTGCATATCTTCTTTTGGAGAAAGAAGAATTCAGTTCTTTGCACACTTTTAAATTGGGTTGTTGGTATTTTTGTTGAGTTGAAGGATCTGTTTATATATTCTGCATATTAAACCCTGATTGGAAAGTGGTTTCTGAATATTTTCTCCCATTGTGTTGGTGGTTGTTTTACTTTCATGATAAAGTCCTTTGCACAAAAGTTTTTAATTTTGATGAAGTCCATCTGTCTTTTTTCTTTTGTTCCTTGTGCTTTGAGTGTACAGTCTAAGAAATCATTGTCCAACAGAAAGTCCCAAAGATGCTTCCTTACATTTTCTTCTATGAGTTTTATAGTTCTAGCTCTTGTGTTTAAGTCTTTGATTTATTTTGAGTTGATTTTTATATCCTATTTCCTTTCAGTGATTAAAATTGCCCCCTCAGATTCCAAGTATATATCAATGAATGTCACTTTGTTAAACAAGGAAAGGTTTAAAAAAAGAAAAGAAAAGAAAAGCTGACCATTGCACACGATCTATTATTGTGCAAACACAGTGATGTTCTTTATATTATTCAGGAAAGGGGTCATGTGGGTTAGTATATTTGGCATAGGAATTTGTTATTCCTGCCAAATATATCAGTTGAGTGTAGAATATTATTTGGCCATGTCACTCTTAAAAGGTATGCTGTTTTGATAAATGGTTAAGTGAAATGTAATGGCTACATACAGAAAAGTGAATGAATTTTCTCCAGGAAAGGTTTTACTGAAGGAGCCCCATTTCAGCTGGGCCTTCAAAAGAGAGTAGAAATTTGGCTGGTAGAGAAACAAGGAGCAGTGTTAACAGAGGTGCAGAAGTATGAACATATTTTAGGATGCAGGGCTGCAAGTCTGCCTTGAGTTTAGTGCATGTGTGGTAGGAAGAGAAGGTAAAGCATGAGTTCACAGGGGTAAAACATGAATACAGGCAACTCGGGAGACATACAGAGAAAGCAGACTTACACCCCACACTCTGATTGCTTACCCTTAATGAGATGTAAAATAATTCTTCAAAAGCAGTAATATCTTAAATTGTTCAGCATCCTACTGAAATAAATCTTTTATGAAGAAAATATGCTCTGAATAGCTAGAAGAACTCCTCAGGCATCATTTTTATTCAGTATCAAAAAATCAAAAATTTTTTTATTGCGCCTCTTGCTTGTTTTGTTCATCCAACCATTCAGCAAACATTTTTCATGGTCTTTGAATAGCCAGGGAGATGTAGGGTTGAGGAAATGACTGTTTGAAGTCTTCAAGAACTCTTTCTCAAACTGACTGAACATTGGAACCACCTGTGGAGCTCAAAACACTAATGACTTGGTGACTACCCCACTGATTCTGATTTACCTGATCTGGGATGTGGCGTACCAGTCTTACCAGGTAGACCTCCACTTTACTGTAGACCATTAGAAGACTGAAAAGATGAATTAGGCAATGGTTTTCAGATAATAGACCAGGAAAACAGCAGCAGCAGCACAGCATTGTGATCCTTGAGGGAAGAGAAAACAGATGAGGTGAAGCCTATTGGCTTTCTGCCTAAAGACACATACTGGACTGATGTGTAGGGAGAAGGAACTCAAGCAAAGCATGGCAGTTTTGCCGAGTTGAGGAGAATGAGATTAGAGTTTGGGAAGGCTGAAGAGGCCTAAATTGTGGGGCACAGTCTAAAAGGAGTTAAGCAAAGAGAGAGCTCCATAACCTGCATAAGAGTCACCTTGAGCTCTAAACCATGCTATGCAATCGAGGGTGAAACCCCACAAGGCCAGGCAGGCGAGAAACTACCAGGTAATCATAACCGGACAATTCTGCGAGCTCACACACAGCTGGGAGACAGTCTGGCTCAAACCAGCCCAAGCTGGGAGACCTTGTTGAACACCTAAAGCGTTCTGAGGTGTGGACCACAAAAGAGCCACACCTCAGAGTAAGTTTACCTAACTCCAGAATACAGGCCGCTTACCCTGAAGGAACTGCAACAAGCATCAAAAGAGCAAGCCAATCCACAGCTACTTAACTGCCAGTCAAAACAGATTCCACATTCTTTAAATTAAGACAACAAAATTCAGACATTGAACAGCATAAAACTTACAATGTCCTGCCAACAAAGCAAGAGAATATGAGCCATAACTAGGAGAAAGTCAGCCAGTAGAAACAGACATATCATGGTAGGGATGATGGTATTAACATATGTGGACTTGAGACAGTTACTATAATTATGCTCAAGGGTTTAAAGGAAAATGTAAGTTTAACAAGGAAAGAATGAAAGAAATCTTCTGGTCATCTGAGATGGCCATATGAGATGCTCCAGGCCTCTGTTTCTCACACTGTCTTGGAACAATTTGCAAAAATTAGCAGAGCCATCTTCCTCAAAACTCTGGAAAACAGTTAAGGGGTTGCAGTAACTGAGTGAATGCTGCATCAAGAAAACGCTATTTTTAAAATGGTAGGAGAGCCTCCTGGTGCCCTTGTTGGTCCCTCCTTCACTCCTCCCTGGCATGATCTGCACCCAGCCTGTTACTCCATTGTGGGTCCCTGGCCCTGTTCCAGAGGGAGCAGAGGAAACACTGTGTACATAGTGGAGTGCTTGGATTTCTGTGCCAGTCTGTCTGGTGGTAGCCTGAAGTCTTGTACCAGGGCATTAGTCTCTAGCTCCCTCTCTCAGAACTTGCCCTGCAGGCAATGGCAGCTTGCAGAGAGTTAAAGCAGTTTAAGAAATAATTAAGTGGAAGTGGCCTGAAGAAAACGATTACCAGCTTTAAGACATGATAGAGCTCCCTGGAGGGAGAGAAATTCTATTTCAGAGGGAGTATAGGGGGCATTTGAATTCATACTGTGGGATTCCTAAGGCCTCAAACAAGCACAAGACCGGGAAAGAGGCAGGCTCAGAAAAGACAGAGAGAACGCAGCACCCTGACACTCAGGGAAATCTCTGTGAGATATGAACTTAAGGAACAGGCAAGTTAGGGACTAAATCCTAGCATTAACATAAAATATTAAAATGTTGGGTGTACAACAAAAAATTACAAGACAAAGAAACAGGAGAGGAGCTAGATGTTAACACTCAGCAGACAGTTTTGGTTGTGTGTATCTGTCTTAAGAGGAGACATGGTAAAACAGAAAGAATAGGCTTTGGAGTCATGCAGAGGTGGTTTTCAATTCTATTCTAGTTGTAGGAATTTGATGTTTTAACCTTTTCAGTATCTCTTCTCATATGTAAGATGCAAATATAATGCACATCTTATAAAACTTTGTGACAAATGAAAGCTAGCAAGAGAAGCATCTACTACAATGCTAGACATCACACAGATGTTCAAGAAATGGTTATTATCTCTTTCCTGTCTTGAATTTGGCCCAATCTTAACTTTTTTTGTTTGTTTGTTTCTAGTCCTTTAGTCTTAAGCCTTCAGAGTTTAGGGCATGAGGGAAATCCATGTCATTGTAGAATGAATTATTAAAACCAGGAAATTCACAGGACACAATACTGTTAATACTGCCTATGATGACATCCAGTTCTGTCTGCTGTTTTACTGATGTCTCTTTTCTGGGCAGGCTGTGTCCAGGCTCACGCATCGCTCTTGCTGTCCTGTCTCCCTCGTCTCTTTAATCTGGAACACTTCCTCAGTCTTACTTTATCTTCCATGATCTTGACACCTTTGAAGAT
>PVIY010014139.1:45229-57663 GCA_004026745.1 Myrmecophaga tridactyla | reverse complement strand
TTGCATATTCATCATTTCTTAGAACATTTGCATCGATTTAGAAAAAGAAATAAAAAGACAACAGAAAAAGAAATAAAACGATAATAGAGAAAAAAAAAGATTATACATACCATACCCCTTACCCCTCGCTTTCATTTACCACTAGCATTTCAAACTGAATTTATTTTAACATTTGTTCCCCCTATTATTTATTTTTATTGCATATGTTTTACTCTTCTGTTGATATAGTAGCTAAAAGGAGCATCAGACACAAGGTTTTCACATTCACAGAGTCTCATTGTGAAAGCTATATCATTGTTCAATCATCATCAAGAAACATGACTTAGCCCTTCTTATACTCAACAGGAACTAAAGGGATTTGGAAAAATCTCTCTCACAGAAAACCTGGCTTCCAAGTCTGTTGTTTTGATGCTGCAAAGTCTCATTTTGCCTCTCAAAAGCTGGATAATTCCTCAATATTTCTTTTTTCCAGTCTCTCAGTAACAAAGTCTGGTCTACTTGCGGGAAAAATGGGTTCCTTGGGTTGACAAGAGGGAAATCATCTGTTTCAAAAGACCAAAAATAAACAAAAGAGCACATTTATAATTTTGTAGCCATCCTTGTTACAAGTGTTGAACTGGTCCTTAGGTGAGGTGATGATTAGACCAACCACTCTTTCAATAAATTGTTGTAGCAGAATTAGCATTAGACAAGTTGACCTAAGGCCCCTTTAACTGTTCTCCCTGGATTTAATCTGGTTCCTTTTCAATCCGAATTACATATTGTAGCCAGAGAAATCCTTCTTTAATGTCATATCTTTCTCTGTGTAAAATCCTTCAATGGCCACCAGTTATATACATCACTGTTTTTCAAACATGTATTTGCATTAGAATCACCTGGGGGAACTTGTTAAAATGGCCCTGGGCGAGCGGGCCACAGTGGCTCAGCGGCAAGAATGCTTGCCTGCCATGCCAGAGGACCCGGGTTCGGTTCCCGGTGCCTGCCCATGTTAAAAAAAAAAAAAAAATGGCCCTGGGGCCCTGGTGTCTCAGCAGCTCAGCAGGCAGTCATCCTGAGGTGACAGGCTAACCTTTCCTCCTGGTAAGTACGCCGCTCCCCAAGAGTAATTCTTTTGAAGCCCCCCTCACTTGGCCTGCGGTGTCTTAGGGGCACTCCCTATTCTGCTTCCAACGGAGGGCACTGGGATTTCCCTGGAGATCCTCAATACTTGTCCCTCTTAAAGGTGCTGCAAGTACCTGCTGTCAGTCCCAGGCTGCTCACTGAACACAAATGACCTTTCCCTGAGGAAAAGGGCATGGTTCTTGTCTGGGACTCTCCTTTTTTATTTCTCTTTCCACTCCTGTTTATTGGGGAGTCTCCCAAAGTAAATCCCTCTGAGTGGACAGAGCAGGGCTGGTCTGCTCAGACCTATGCTCAGCTGTGTCATGCTGTAGATGCTTTCCCAGGGGGATTAGCTTGGGTATCTAGGTATGTGGTGCCTGCCTGCTGCTGACATTTTTCAACTGGCACTTTGGGGTTCATTCCTGCTGATACTCTTCAATTGGCACTTCAGAGTTTGTTCTCATTAATGTTGACACTCCCTATTTGTCTTTTAGATGGACAAACAACTCTTCATGGACCTACACTTCCCCTCTGGAAATTTTAGTCTAATAATCAAGTAACTCAGACGCACATAGGTTCTGGCATACACCCCCAAGCCATCCAACCTCTGCTAAGGAATACGGCTCAGATGCAGATAAAGAACAATTTGAAAACAAAGGTTATTTGTAAACTATTCTCTAGGACCACTGAGCTTTAAGCATGTTCTGTTTTCACCAGGAAAGATGTTGGAGGGAAGACAGCCTGACTTGATCTTTTCTCTTGGGTCCCAGATTCATTAGCTGTTTCCTAACTTAATCCTAGTGTTCTCAGACCTTCAAAGAGTAGAGATACTCCCATTCATAATTCTTCTTTACATGACCTGACCACTGCCTAAAATGGTTATAGGTACCTAGAGCCTCTTGCCAGGACAATTAACCTTGAGAGAGTAGCGGGTGGACTCTGTTAAAAAAGAAAGCCATACCTGAAAGAGAATAAATGCTCACCTGATTGTGGAGAAGAAGAGAATTTATTAATGATCTTGCAAGAATGGGCACACAGCCAAAAAATGGTGGCTGGCATGCTGAACAACCAAAAGTAGTAGTATTTATTTCCTAAGCCTAGCACGCAGGTCCCTCCCCCATTTCTCCACTGATTGAATATTTGTTCTAGTTTGCTAGCTGCTGGAATGCAATATACCAGAAACAGAATGGCTTTTAAAAAGGGAAATTTAAAAAGTTGCTAGTTTACAGTTCTAAGGCCAAGAAAATGTCCCAATTAAAACACGTCTATAGAAATGTCCAATCAAAGGCATCCAGGGAAAGATACCTTGGTTCAAGAAGGCCAATGAAGTTCACAGTTTCTCTCTCAAGTGGAAGGGCACATGGTGAACACAGAGTTTCTCTCTCATCTAGAAAGGCACATGGTGAACATGGTCAGGGTTTCTCTCTCATGTGGAAGGGCACGTGGCGAACACAGCGTCATCGGCTAGCTTCTTCTCTTGGCTTCCTGTTTCATGAAGCTCCCTGGGAGGCATTTTCCTTCTTCATCTCCAAAGGTCACTGGCTGGTGGACTCTGCTCCTTGTGGCTATGTCCTTCTGCTCTCTCCAAAATGTTTCTTCTTTTATAGGACTTCAGAAATTAATCAAGCCCCATCCAAATGGGTAGAGACACACCTCCACCTAATCGAGTTTAATAACCACTCTTGATTAAATCACATCTCCAGGGGGATGATCTAATTACAATTTCAAACATACAATACTGAATAGGGATTAGAAGAAACCGCTGCCTTTACAAAATGGGATTAGGATGAAAACATGGCTTTTCTAGGGTACACACATCATTTCAAACCAGCACACATATCTTCCCCACAGCAGGGAGACAAAGACCCTCTGGTTTGATGCCTGTCAAGTGCCTGGCTAGTGTAAGGGCCAGGGGAAGGAGATCAGGGGCCTGGGGTCAGCAGAAACCTGTCTAAAGTTTGGTCAAGCTAAGAGGAGGCTAAGTTGTCTTGATCACTGGTAATTCTATTATCTGTACTTCTTTGCCTGGCTTTAATGAATGACAGAAGTTGGGAAGGAGAGCTTACTGTTCCTTTCAAAACTTGGAACAAGTCTCTTCCTGAGAGTATCCCTGGGTCTACACCTGGTCACGATGATAGTTGTGTATATTACATGACCCAATTTTCCTCTAGCCAGGACTTTCTGGTCCATTGTTTCCAACCTCAGCACAGAAGCATATATTCTTTAGGACCAGCCTTCTAGTGAGTGTTCAGGGTGTCCATTGGCTTTGCTTTTCAGCTCTCTGATAGCCAGGGTAAATGATGCCCAGTGGCACTTAGCCTGTCCGTCACAGTGTTGAGGGTACTCAGAATCTGATGTTTCTGTTCAAAGCAAGCAATAATGTGGCCATGGGTCAAGAGCTAACTGACAGAGTGATGGTTTTACGTTTCTTAAAAATGCAAGTTTGCCTCAATATTGGGGAAAATAATCCTAGAGACAAGATTTATTCTTCAAGATGCCTGGAAAAGATTTCTGAACCTGAGCACGGCTCCTAACTAAACTGAATCGTTCAGCCATGATCAGGTCTTCTTCAAGGAGGAATATAGCCATCATTTAAAAAAATGCCTTCATCACAGAGGAGGAATTTGTAGACCCCTTTCCAAGACATATTCTCTCCTTCCAGGTCTGTTATGTGAGGAATTACCTGGATGCAATGGCAGTCTTCAGGTTCTCTGCCACAGTAAGCTCACCCAGAGGTCATGAGCAGAAAGGCTCAAGAACACATTTGAAATGCTCCAATTGTATAGCTGATTATCAAATGCCACATGCACAGTGGCATTCCCCAATGATTCTTGTCCTTCATGTCTTCATTCCCAGACAAAATATTCAGGTCTGTCACACTCTGTTCAGGGGATTTATATGGTCCAGTATGGTTGGGTGGTGGCTTGTCTCCCAGTGATGGGGCAGAAGACTTAGCTTGTCCTTTGAGTCCATGCAATTCTATATTTTGGTTCTAACACAGAAAGGTCCCTGCCACCTTGCCCCATATTTCAAGTACTTCCTGTTCCTCCTGTCCCCTCTACTTCAGGCTAAGTTTTTCTATATGGTGTACCAGCCTCCCTCCTGTCCTTTCACTTTATTTAGTTATGGAGATAGGAAAAACTGGTTAAAGAAATATACATGTGAAATATTTATATAATATTTTGGACTGTGATATCTTGGAATATTGGTTTTTGGTTTGGTGAGGTTTGGGAGAGAAGGAGCTGTGCCCTTCTAGTACTGATGAGAAAAAAGGGAGAGAGGTTACACAGAAAAGACAAGATTAATACTTGCAGATATAATTCTGTCAGAGAAGTATGCACCTTCATAGAATTTGAGAAGGATATGATGGTAACTGCATAGAAAAATGAAAAGTTGGAGAAATTATTCACTCCAGGGAAAATAAAAGCTAGTGCTGACAAAATCATAGTATGCAGTAAATGGCTTAACTGTAAATTATATATACTATTTATGACAATTATGTCAATATTGAATATCAAGTTAAACAAATTATAATTATTTTGGGAAGAAAGGGGAGAGAGGAAGTATGTGTGTGTGAGGGCATGTGTTTATTTTTATGTATGTGTGTGTGAGTGCATGTGTTTATTTTTATGTATGTGTGTGTGTGTGCATGTGTTTATGGAGTGGAGGGGTGAAAAAAAGCTAAATGACTCATTCCCATAGTAAGAAGCCAGTAGTTACTATCTATAATTGAAAAATCAAGAAACTGTGACAGAATATTACATAGACACATGAGAATAAATATAAGAACTAGCTAAAGGAGTTTCCTCTGGGGAGCAGGAAACAACCCTCCTGATTTCATTTGATGTCTTAAAGAATTTTCTACTTTTAAAATTATGTACAACATATTACATTGATAAAAAGCAATGTAAAATAAAACAGCAAAAGATTTTTTTTTTCCAGAGATTTTGGAGTGCTGCAGGCATGGTTTGTCCTGGACCCAGCTCCATTTCTCTGCTCTTCTCTCAAAGAGATAACTGTAGAAAATATAGAAAGAAAGAGCCTGGAAATACCAGGCTATTTAGTTCAATTTCTGTTGGAAACTGCTGGTATCATGTGCACAAATGGCCCAGAAAAAAAAATCCTGGGTGTGGATTGCAATATCGAGTCAAAAAGCTCTGAAACAGGAAGTTGTTTCATTTTTCTAGAGAAGACTTGTTGCTTCTGCTTCCAACTGCTGAAGTCAAATGTGAGTACTTTTCTTAGAAGTGAAAGAATACCGGGGTTTTGAGCAAGCTGGGACTGGGGTCATTTTAGGTTCAGGGGAAGGTGAGAAGGTGGAAAGAAATGGAGAAATTATACTGCAAGAAGAATTTTGAAATAATTTAGGTGCTTCAGGACCAGTTAGTTCATTAGGAATCTCTTTAGATTATGGTGATATATATTAAATCAGGGTCTTGATTCCTAAACGTGGTAAATTCTAATTTCACGATCGTGGCATGATACTTCATTTCCTTTATTGACAGTGCAAAGATGCACTTTAGAGCATATTGAAGCCTCTTTAAACCTCAAACTTGAAAATGTTAGTATCTTGATAAAATTTTTCTGAATTACCCCATCTCTATCCCTAGCTTTGGGATATAGTAATATGGAGATTTGAGTTTGAATCCAGCTTTGGTCCTTGCTAGTTGGGGATCCTGTGCTAGAAGCCTTGGTTTCTTCTCTGTGTAATTGGAACAAAACATCCATTCATTGTTAAAAGGAGTAAATGAACAGGTACAGGTGTTTCACTAAGCAATTAATTGAAACTCAAGGTCAGTTTCTCTCCCCCCCCCCTTTTTTTGCCCCCTTTCAATTAAAACTGAGCAAACTAGGTATAATTTAACCTTTTCTGAATGACATGGGGTATTTGTGATATGGACCTATTATGGTCCCTTTTCTTGTTGGGTACGAAAAGGCAGAGACTAAAGCCTCAGGGATCACCTCTGACTGAATAGGGCCACTCAGTGTGGAATCTGGTCATAAAAAGGCAGTAACAGTTGCCAGGCTCTTTCTCAAAGGACTCAGGAAAGTCCCATGTTTAGTAGTAATTTCCTAAATGCTTTAAGAGTGAGTTTTAGCCTGTCTCTCCATCTAAATGACTTCGGCCATGGTAACAGGGATAAACAACACCCAATGGCCCTAACGATAAGACAGATGGGATGGGGATTTGGGCCAAAGCGTCAGCATCTCCTCTGGAATATCTGAATAGGTCAGTGACACCTATTCTCAAAGGGTGGCCTAGGGATAATCTGTTCCTCACTTCCTGCTTTGGACAACTTTTTTCTTTGTTGTGTCTGTTTTTCTAATGATTCCCACCACAGTTTTCACCTTATCAAAGTTGGGAAGTCAGCCAACTGGTTTCCATTCCTTTGTTGTTTTTCTCCCTGAAATGCTGAGGTTGGAGCAGTGGAGCAGTAAAGGGGAGGGCTTGGCTCTCCATACATCTGGCTTGAAACCAGCCTCCTCCAGATGTAAAACTAGGCAATGATCTTTACTTGTCTGGATAGCATGAGGATTCAATTCTATGGTGGTTCCCTCTGGATTTACTGAAGGGTTCACAGAAAATGAAATGGTCAGTGACCATTTGTGAGTATATGGATATCCAGTTCTCCCAGCACCATTTATTGAAGAGGCTATTCTTTCTCACTTGAGTGGAATTGGCAGCCTTGTCAAAAATGAATTGGTCATAGATATGAAGGTCTATTTCTGAGGTCTCAGTTTTATTCCATTAGTTAATATATCTATCCTTGTGCAGATAGCATGCTGTTTTGACCACTGTAGCTCTGTAATATGATTTAAAGCCAGGAAATGTAAGTCCTCAGTGCCAGTTTGAAAGAATATGTGCCCTAGAAAAACCATATTTTAATCCTGATCCATTATGTGGAGGCAGCCATTTCTTTTAATCCCTATTCAGCACTGTAGGTTGGAAACTTGATAAGATTATCTACATGGAGATGTGACACACATAATTGTGGGTATTAACCTTTGATTAGAGGGAGATGTGACTCTACTCATTCCAGGTGGGTCTTGGTTAGTTTTACTGTAATCCTTTAAAAGGAAACATTTTGGAAAAAGCTTTACAGCCACCAGAGATATGAGATCCCATTCAATCAGAGACTTTTGGAGATGAAGAAGGAAAATCCCTGGGGGAGCTTCAGGAAACAAGAAGCCTGGAGAAACAGCTAGCAGACTTCACCATGTGCCCTTCCAGTTGAGAGAGAAACCCTGAACTTCTTCAGTCTTTCTTGAGTGAAGGTGACCTCTTGCTGGTGCCTTAATTTAAACTTTTTTTTTTCAAGCTTAGAGATCCGAAGCTGAAAGGCCCCAGCACCATTCAGTTAAACATTTTTATAGACTTGCTTTAATTGGGACATTTTCATGGCCTTAGAACCGTAAACTTGCAACTTAATAAATTCCCTCTTTTAAAAGCTGTTCTGTTTCTGGTATATTGCATTCTGGCAGCTAGCAACTAGAACATGTTCCAACTTCATTCTTCTTGTTCAAGATATTTTTTGACTCTTCAGGGACAGTTACCCTTCCAAATAAATTTGATAATTGGCTTTTCTGCTTCTGCAAAGTAGACTGTTGGAATTTTGATGGATTGCATGAATCCATAAATATTTGGATTCTGTAAATATTCTGTGGGGCAGAATTGACAACTTGGTGATATTTCATCTTCCAATCCATGAACATGGTTTCTTTTAGCAATGTCTTGTAGTTTTCTGTGTACAAGTCCTTTACATCCTTGATTAAATTTATTCTTAGATATTTGATCCTTTTAGTTGTTATTGTAAGTGGATTTTTTTTTCTTTATTTTTTCCTCAGATTGCTGATTACTAGTGTACAGAAGCACTACTTCTTTGCATGTTGATCTTGGATCCTGCCACTTTGCTGAACTCATTTATCAGCCCTAGTAGCTTTGTTGTAGATATTTTGGGGCTTTCTATACATAGGATCATGTCATCTGCAAAGAGTCAATGTTTTACTTCTTCCTTTCCAATTTAGATGCTTTTTATTTCTTTTTGTTGCCTAACTGCTCTAACTAGAACTTCTAGTACAATGTTGAATAACGGTGATGACAGTGGGCATCTTTCACTTGTTCCAGATCTTAGAGGGAAAAATTTCAGTCTTTTACCATTCAGTAGGATGCTAGCTGTGAGCTTCTCATATTTGTCCTTTGTGATGTTGAGGAAGTTTCTGTCTATTTCTAGTGTTCTAAGTGTTTTTATCAAGAAGGTGTGCAGATTTTGTCAAATGCCGTTTCCATGTCAATCAAGATGATCATGTGTTTTTCCCCCTTTGTTTTGTTAATGTGGCTCATTACATTAATCAATTGTCTTGTGTTGAACCACCCTTGCATTCCTGGTATAAAGCCCATTTGTTCATGGTGTATAAGTATTTTAATGTGCTGTTGGATTCAGTTTGAAAGTATTTTGTTGAGGATACATGCATTTCTTTCCATAAATTTTCAGAACTTGAGTCACAAATTTGTGGCCCTTATTATTTCAGGGAACATATCCAAGTCACCTAATTTAATCTAGATTAATTTCTAAACAGATGTGTTATAAGAACAAGTGTCTTCCAGTTTACTGGCAGCATTGGTATGGATGTTGTGGGATGCAGGCCAAGAAAAAATATACATCCACAAGATGGCTCTATTCTAATCAGAGTGAAAACTTTACAACTGCTCCATTGACCATAACTTTCTTCTAGAGATTCCTTTGTTTATATTGGTAGTCACTAATGCTGAAAAATGTGGGAAAAATAGTTGAAGAAGAATCTCAAAATTCACTCTGTTTTTAGATTACACACTACAAAATCCATTCAAAAACATGTTTATTTTATGTAAGATTAAACTTTCCTGCCTGAAGCCCAAGACTGAAGAAGACAGGGGTAGGAAACTATTTTGTGCAAGATAAATTTGTCCATATAAAAATTAATAATATGTGTATATTTTTTCTTTTCAGTGACTAGTTTGTCATTACTGCTCATTTCTGTGAACTGTGAGGAGTTCTATTAGTTCTTTTTCCCCCACCAAAAATGTTGAGCTTTTAGGCATTATTATCTTATTTAGCATCTTGGGGGAGATGGGAATCAATTTTTATACCAACCTTCAGCTTTAAAGATGCTTGTTTGGGTGTCCTTGACCTTTTTTATTCTTTCTTGTTTTCTTATTGCTAACTAATGTTATTCCTGATCTGCATGTTTTGGTGATGTTTCTAAAAACTTCATGTAAAATCTTCCCTATTCCCTAGTGAATTTCCTGGAATGCAGGAGTTTGAGTGCTTCTAAGGGTGGCTTTATACATTTTTAGGCATTTAAAATCATTCTGAAATGCTTTCTAAGTTGTTTTGCTTTTAACACTTTAAAACATAATTTTATTTTTTAAATAAAAATTTTTTTTAAATAAAGATATTCAAAGAGAATATTTTGAATTACCAAAATAATGCTATCTAAAATGTTGGGTATTAGTGTACTTAGAGTGAAAGGTACACAAATGTTTGTGATTATCAGGGTGTGAAATAATGTGAAATATTCTAGACATATACTTCTCCCCTCCTTATTTTGCATTCTAATGTTAAAATAATGAAACTATAATAATCATTTCAGCAACAATAAAATTAAAAATGGCAATTCTTTCCTCTCTATGAGAACTTTGTTTTTCTAATGCAATTTTATTGATATTATATAGTCACATATCATATAATCATCCAAAGTGTAGAGCCAATGGTCTTTTCAGTCTGTCCTTTGACAGCTCCATTTTCTGTCTTTTCTACATGATTTTTTGTTCCTGGAAATATACAATCACATTAGATTTACATTCATATATTGAACTGCAACCCTGTCTTCAAAAGAGAGTATTTTGGCTGCTTCACATCTAAGGGACTAATCAGATCCCCAGGGATCTGAATTAATCTAGGCTTAAAGTTATACTCAGCGGTGACTCTAGTCCCTTGGGAAAAAAAACATTTTCTGTCCTGGTTTTGGGATTATGAAATTCTAAGTATTACCATGGAAGATTCAGGAAAGCTGAGAATTTATAATGGATTTTATCTATTTTGGCATACTTCAAACTACAGTGCCATGCCATATTTAGACTTTTGCCATATAAAATAATTGTTCACTGTTCTATATAAATGTATATGGTCTGTGCTAACACTTATTTGTATTAGAAGTGTATCGCTTCTGTGATAGATGTTCTTCTGATCCTGAAATTATAAGAAAGGGAATTTGACACAGGCTGTTGCTTACTCATAAATTCTATAAACATTTTCATGTATATCACATGGTTCTGTTGAACTGAAAGTACAGTAGAAACAGACATACATATCACAATTCTTTAGATCTAAAAAGGAAACAAATAGTAATATACCTTCTAAAAGTCCTTCAATTATGAAAACCTTTTTGTTAATTTTGCATTAACTGGCCAGAAATAGTGTTCTTGTGAAAAAAAATTAAAATAAGGATAAAAATAAAAATAAAAGTAAAAAAGAACACACAAAGCATCCAACATTCCTCTCGTCCTCTCCCCCCCCAATTATTTATTTATTTTTTGTCTTTATTTTCTTATTCTTCTATCCATACACTGGATAAAGGGAGTTTCAAAATCACACAGTTTTCACAATCACATGGTCACACCTTAAAAGCCATATTGTTATATAATCACCTTCAAGAATAAAGGCTATTAGATTACAGTTCAAAAGTATCAGGTATTTCCCTTTAGCTACACCAAAACACCAAAAACTGAACAGGGATATCTATATACTGCATAAGAATAACCTCCAGAATAGCCTCTCAACTCTATTTGAAATCTCTCAGCCAAAAAAAAAAAAACCCACTTTATTTTGTTTCATTTCTCTTACCCCTTTTGGTCAAGAAGGCTTTCTTAGTCCCACAACACCAGGGCCAGGCTCATCCCTGGGAGTAATGTCCCATGTTTCCTAGGGAGCGTTACACCCCTGGACATCATGTCCCATGTAGGGGCAAAGCAGTGAGTTCAACTGTGGAGTTAGCTTAAAGAGAAGCCACATCTGAGCAATAGAAGAGATTCTCTGGGGGTGACTCTTAGGCATAAGTATAGGCAGACCTGGCTTCTCCTCTGCGAGAATAAGTTTCATAAGGGCAGGGCCTGTTCCATCAACTTGGTAGTCCCCAAGTAAGAATATCAGGTCTTCCCCAGGTAGGGAAGTTTGATATTTCCATCTTTTTCCCCAGTCCCTCAAGGAGACTTTGAAAATACATTTTGGTCTTCTGCCAAGATTATGCTGGGATATATCTGGGCATCACACTAAACTGTACACACTAACAAGATCTCATTCCCTATTCAAGGTTCCATGTAATTATGGTATTGGAATAAACTGGCCATACAAGTTAAATTAGATAGTGTGCTACGAAAAATAGAAATTTTGCACCAAATAAACATCTCCTCCTTTGGTCTCACACAAAAGTTGAAGGTGCGGTCAATATCATCCTTTACCCTGTAATCTGATTTACCTTAATCCTACCTAGATCAGCTTCATTCATATCTCTAATTGAAGTCTGATCGCTTTTTCAGTGAGAATATTGTTTTTATGTAATAAAGAAACCTTTAACAAAGCCATTTAAATATACAAAAATCATAAAGTTGGCAATATGGATAAACAGCCTGAAACAATATTATAATGTGGTGTATAGGAATAGCAGACCAAGAACCGAGATCAATCTATCCTTGCATGACTGTGGTCTTTCCAGATTCCATATCTCTTCACAATCAAAGTTTTTTCAATTTGTAAAGTTGATTTTTGCTATCACTTGGGTGGGTCTTAGGTGGGATGCTGAGATGAGTGGGTCATGTAATGTATGGAAAAGCTAGGCATGACCATCCCTGAAGGGTAAAACCTGCAATGCAGGAGAGGATAGGTAAAAAGTGAGCCCAGAGTATAAAGCCAAGTAGGTGCCAAAAAGTATGGTGACTTTGAAAACATTATGCTACATGGATGGAAGCCAAATGCATATATAATGCCATATAATGTATGATTCCATGTATATGAAATATCCAGAATAGGTAAATCCATAAAGAGAGAACATAGATTGGTGGTTCCCAGAAACTGAAGGAAGGAGAGAATTGAGAGCAACTGCTTAAAGGGTATGGGGTTTTCCTTTGAAATGATGAAAATGTTTTGGAAGTTGATACAGATCGTGGTTGCACACCATGGTGAATGCACTAAATGTCACTGAATTGTTTACTTTAAAATGGTTAATTTTGTGTTACGTGTATTTCAACTCAATAAACATAACAGTTTTCAAACAGTACTAAAAAATAACGTAAACTA
>PVIY010014139.1:0-45129 GCA_004026745.1 Myrmecophaga tridactyla | reverse complement strand
TTTCATAGCACTCTTCAAAAGGTGGTTAAGGATAGATTCCAGAGTTTATCATGGGCTACCATATGATCCTCCCATATTTTTCCTTCTAGCTGCTGCAGAATATAGGAAGCTAGAAGGCTTAAATACTTTTTTATCATCACAACCGACTTTTTTCCTTCTTTTTTTTGTGAACAATAACATATACACACACACACACACAAAAGCTATAAATTTCCAAGCACAGCACCACAATTAGTTGTAGAACATATTTCAGACTTTGACATGGGTTACAATTTCACAATTTTAGGTTTTTACTTCTAGCTGCTCTGAAATACTGGAGACTGGATGAGATATCAATTTACTGATTCAGCATTCATATTCATTTAGTTAAGTCCTATCTTCTATGGATAATTCCACCATCATCTTTGATCTTTCCATACCTGTCTTTGGGGTTATTTGGGTGATGGCAGTGTGCTGCTTTGAAAGGATGTATAGACCCCAGAAAAGCATGTTTTAATCAAAATCCCATTTCATAAAGGTAGAATAATCCTTATTCAATACTGTATGTTTGAAACTGTAATCAGATCCTCTCCCTGGATGATGTGATTTAGTCAAGAGTGGTTGTTAAACTGGATTAGGTGACAACATGTCTCCACCCATTTGGGTGGGTCTCAATTAGTTTCTGAAGTCCTATAAAAAGGAAACATTTTGGAGAATGAGTGATTCAGAGAGAGCAGAGCAGAATGACATAGCCACGAGAAGCAGAGTCCATGAGCCAGTGACCTTTGGAGATGAAGAAGGAAAACACCTCCTGGGGAGTTCCATAAAACTGGAAGCCAGGACAGGAAGCTAGCAGATGATGCCACATTCGCCATGTGCCCTTCCAGCTGAGAGAGAAGCCCTGAGTGTGTTCGCCATGTGCCTTCTCACTTGAGAGAGAAATCCTGAACTTCATCAGCCTTCTTGAACCAAGGTATCTTTCCCCAGATGCCTTTGATTGGACATTTCTATAGACTTGTTGTAATTGGGACATTTTCTCAGCCTTAGAACTGTAAGCTAGCAACTTATTAAATTCCCCTTTTTAAAAGCCATTCCATTTCTGGTATGTTGCATTCTGGCAGCTAGCAAACTAGAACACTATATGAGTGGATATTTTTCATTTTATATTCCTTATTATTTTAAAATTTATCTTGCTGGGTTTGGTGGTTTTCATTGTTTCTGACATTTGTATTTTACAGTGTAGATTTCTTTAAGATGGAAACACCTTGAACTTTCTTACCAAAGAGAAATTCCCTCTGTACTTTTTCTTTCTATTATCTTCTCAAAAGGAGGTTTAGCAATATTTATTGAGTGCTTATATGTGCCAGGAGCTTAAAATACTTCCTTGAATTTAATTCCTGTAACCACCCTGGGAGGTAGCCAGTATTATTCCCCAATTTAGAAACTACCTTTTACTTTATTCATATTACTAAATCACTTTCAAATGTTGGGAACCTCCATTCTCTCCCATCCCTCAGCACACACATTCATCTATCAGTTAGCTGCTCACTTGTTGGAGAATGGAGCTGTCACAGTGAAGACTTCCTGCACCACATATTATTAAACTTGATTCCTTTTCTTAATCAACCTTACATCTTTGGGCCATAGCACAGTACATGTACATGGTAGACACTCATTAAATATTTGTTTAATGACTATTAATCACCAAACATTGCATCTTTTAGACCAAAAAAGATACCCTCATGGGGCAGGGACTATGGGCTTTCAAAACTTTCCTTGAAAACCAATGCTTTGCTAGTAACATTAGTATGAACTTCATCATTTCCACTACCTTTTCCTTCACAACCAATGACTATCCAAGTTTCAAATGCCTCTCAGATTCTGAATCTTTCTTGGACTTGACCTTGTATTTGGTGATCCCCTTGGCTGACCCTTAGTTCTTTTTTTTTTGCATGGGCAGGCACTGGGAATTGAACCCAGATCTCTAGCATGGCAGGTGAGAGCTCTGCCTGCTGAGCCACCATGGCCAGCCCTGCTCCTTAGTTCTTGATCACAGAAACCCCCCCCCAGGTCTTTGTTACATGCTCATGCCTGGCTTGGGTGTTCTACCTTTGTATCTTCCATGGCACTGCTTCTGCAGTTCTGCTTGCAGTTTTGTTCTTATACTGCTTCTGCCTCTCTGAAAGGACTCTGTCAATATGTGAAACTCCTTCTATTTGATTTATTGATGAAGTTGTGAGTTTTATTCCTTGTTGAACAAGATCCACTTGTAAAGAGGCCAGTAGCCAGAGATTTGGAAGGTTCCATAAGCCTCATCATATCACCCTAAGTAAGGCAGCAGTAATAAGGTGTCTTAGTTTCTTATGGCTACTGGAACATAGAGTCACAAACAGGATGGCTATAAAGCAACAGAGATTTATTACCTCACAGTTCTGGAGGCTAGAAGTCTGAACTCAAGGTTTTGGCAGGGCCAGTCTCCCTCTGAAGTCTGTAGGGAAGAATCTGTCCCGTGCCTCTTTCCTGGCTTCTGGCAGTGGCTGGCATCCTTGGCATTCCTTGGCTTGTGCCATAACTCATCATCTGCCTCCATGGCCACACAACCTTCTTTCTTGTATTTGTCTGTCTCCTCTCCCCTTCTTATAAGAAGACAGTCACATTGGAGTAAGGGCCCATCCTATTCCCATATGACCATAGTTTGAATTATTTAATCCCATCTGTAATGACCCTATTTCCAATTAAGTTCACCTTCTTAGATAGAGGAGAGTAGGACTTCAGCATAGCTTTTCAGGGGGACACAATTCAGTCCACGACATAGGACTTCATAGGCACTGTGGTGTTGAAAAATTTTATGAAATGTGGTAAGTCATTGATGAAAATGATGGAAGATATATAAGGCAGGATATGATGTGAAAAACACCATTCCTTGGAGAAATCAGCATTGACTGTGTTTTCGGGGCAGCACGAGATGATGATGATGATGATGATGATGGTGGTGGTGGTGGGCATTCATTGAGTGCCTCCTAGGTGCCAGGCACTGTGTTGATCTCATTTACTCTCAAACGAATCCTGGAAGATAGGCATTATATTAGGAATAAGGAAATTAAGACTGAGCGGTGTACGCCTTGCCAAAGGTCACAGAGAAGATGGGAAAGAATGGAGATAAAAAGTCGCATTTGATTGTCCTCAAAGCTCACACTCTTAACCAACACAGCAATTGCTAAAGCTGTGGAAACTGAGGTTGCAAAGCTGAGTGTGAGTATGGCTGCGTAGAAGGAAGCTAGAGGATAAAAATTGGGACTGTATAATTGAGCAAAACCTAGAGTGGATGATGATGGTGGTTAATTATACAAACATAAGGGAGTTTTATGTTTCAAACTAGAACAAATTTATGTCACTATTACAAGGTGTTAATAATAAGGTAGCATATGGGGAAAATACAATTAATGCACTAAGGTCTATAGATAACAGTAACATTGTTATATCTTCATTAATTTTGAGAAAGGTACTATACCAAAGGTAAATGTCAATAATAGGGCGATATAAGGCAGGGGTCTGGGATTTTTTTTTCCCTTTCTTTTCAGAAGAATTTGGAATGTTCTCATACAGATTGTGGTAGTGACTGTATAACACTGTGATTATACCAGGAGCCATTGATTGTACACTTAGGATGGATTGTATTGTGTACAAATGAAACTATAAAACAAACAAAAAAACTGAGGTTGGCCCACAAAGTAGCAGGAAGGGCATTCACCGCCTGCCATCATCATCCTGAGGAGAAGGCAGGGAGCAGCTTCCTGGGCTGCTCCTCTCACAGCCCTCACTGGTACTTTGCATGGAGGAGATACACTGTCTAATGTGCTGACCACTTCATGAGGCCAATTTAAGCACTGACTACTGCTTCCCTGTGGGCAAATTTCAGAAAAGAAGGCATTAGAGCTCAACACAGCACCTCTGGCTGATGTGTTGTGCTGGTTTGAAATTGTTATGTACCCAAGAAAAGCCACTTGTTTTTTCCCTAATCCAGTCTTGTGGGGCAGATGTACCATCTAGGGTGGAGACTTTGGATTATTTCCATGGAGATGTGACATGCCCAATTGTGGGTGTAGCCTTTTGCTTAGATGGAGATATGACTCTACCCATTCAAGGTGGGTCTTGATTCCTTTACCAGAGTCTTCTAAAAGGGGAAACATTTCGGAGAAACCTTAGGTGCAGATGCTTGGAGAACAGTTGCTCCAGAGCTGACAGAGACATGGACATTTGGAGATGCATGGAATGCTGACAGAGATAGCAGACACCTAGACACAGACATTTTGAGATGCAGAGCCCAGCAGATGTTGCCATGTGCCTTTCCATGAGATGCTAAGCAAGCCAGAATCCAGAGTTGTGTCATGGAGTAGTTAAATGAAGGCCCACAGATGCTTAGAGTGGAAAAAACTGGCATCAGAAGCTGGAAGCAACAGAGCTGGAAACAAGGACCAGCCATGCGCCTTACCATGCGACAGACATTGGCCTTTCTTGAGTCAAGTTATCTTTCTCTAGATGCCTTAGTTTGGATATTTTTATGGCCTTAGGACTATGAACTTGTAACTTAATAAATTCCATTTTAAAAAGCCATTCCACTTCTGGAATACTGCATTTCAACAGTTATTTAACAAACCAAAACAGATTTTGATATCAGAGAAGTGGGGTGCTGCTGTGGTTTGCAAATACCAAACATGCTGGAATGGCTTTTTAAATGGGTAAGGGGAAGATTCTGGAAGGGTTGTGAAGAGCTTGATAGAGAAGGCCTACTTGCTTGGAACAGATTAATAGTAGAAATGTGGACTCTAAAGATACCTCTGATGATGCTTTAGGCAGAAATAATGCATGTGTTATTGCAAACTGGGTAGAAAGGTGACCCTTGTTTTAAAGTGGCAGAGAATTTGGCAAATTTGTGTTCGACAACCCAGGATAATTAGCTGAGGAAATTTCCCAATGAAATATGGAAAATGCAGCCTGGCTGCTCCTTGAGGCTTGCATAAAGCAAGAGAGAAATGAGATAAGTTGAAAACTGAACTCTTGGGTAAAAAGAAAACAGAAATTGATGGTCTAGAAAATTCTGGGCTTCCAGGAAATAAGACCGCAGAGAATAGGCCCACACCAAGACTTAACCAAGCATGGAACTAGTCAGCCATTTCAGCACAAGCTAGGATTGGAGATGGAGTTATCCAGAAAGGATTTTTTGAAAATCCTGTTGTCTGATGGATGTGATCCTTGTATATTGCATAGAAAAGGAACAGGTTTCTTGCAAGATCTGTATAAATGGAATCACTGCCAGGCTGGACTAAAAGGGACAGAAAAGGGACAGATTGAAGGAAAAAATGTTTCAAAGGCAGAATCATAGAAGCTAAAGTCTGGAGCCAGGGAATCCCAGGCCAGCAGAACGAACCCACCCATGCACGTGGAGAGGGTAAGTTTGCCCTGGAAGCAGAAGGCAGGCCTTCTTTCTCAATGTTCAGCAAAAGTTTTGGAGCCCCAAGACTCAGAGAGGTTGGGGTGCATAAACTGGGGGTTAGGGGGAGACTGGCAACACCCCATTGTTTTGAGGGAGTTGAGAATGTGCCATGGAGATGGCAGAGAGCCTGGGTGCTACCCCAAGGCTTGGAGGGAGTGGAGCTGAGAAAAAGGTGGTCCCTCCAGTGATCCCCAATATTGAAATCCTCACTCCAACATTTGCAGGGAGTAGGGTGGCTGTGTAAGCCCTTGGAAAGGGGGACCGCTGCTTTCTAAAGCCCCAAGGATGGTAAATGACTCTCAGACTTTGAAATCTAAGGGAGTTTGCCCTGCAAACTTCTGGAACTGTTTGGGTCCAGTGACCCCTGTGTTCCTTCCAATTTATCCCCTATGGAAATGGGAGCATGTATTCTATGACTGTTCCTCCTTCGAATATTGGAAGCAGGTAACTTGTTCTAAGTTTCACAGGATCACAGCCAGAAGATAATTTTGTCTTGGGACAGACCATATCTGTAACTGACCTTGATGAGATTTTGTACTGTTTTTGAGTTGGTATTGTATTTGTATTGTTACTGAAATGGTTTAAGGCTTTTGTAGCATTGTGATGGAGTGAATGTATTTTGTATATGGAGAAAACATGTCTTTTGGGGGTCCAGAGGATGGAATGTGCTGGTTTGAAATTGCTATGTACCCCAGAAAAGCCATGCTTTATTTCCTAATCCAATCTTATGGTGGCAAACCTATTACTTAGGGTGAAAATTTTGGATTGTTTCCATGGAGATGTGACATATCCAATTGTGGGTGTGGCCTCTTTATTAGATGGAGATGTGACTGCCCATTCCAGGTTGGCCTTGATTAGTTTGCTGGAGTCCTTTAAAAGAGGAAACATTTTGAAGGAAGCTCAGATGCTTGGAGAACAGTTGCTTCAGAACTGACAGAGATGCAGACATTTGGAAATGTTAGATGCTGAAAGAGATAACAGACACCTAGACACAGACATTTAGAGTTGCAGAGCCCAGCAGATATTTCCATGTACCTTCTCATGAGATGCTAAGCAAGCCAGAACCCAGACTGTGGCTCCAGAGCAGCTTTGTGAAGGGCCACAGACACTTAGAGAGGAAACCACTGGCATCAGAAGCTAAAAGCAACGGAATTGGGAACAAGGACCAGCTGACACAAGCCATGTGTCTTCTCATGTGACAAACATTGGCCTTCCTTGTGTCAAGGTATCTTTCTCTGGATGCCTTAGTTTGGACATTTTTATGCCCTCAGAACTGAAAACTTGTAACTTAATAAATCCTCCTTTTAAAAGCATTCCCATTTCTGGTATATTGCATTCTGGCAGTCTTATCAAACCAATACATGCCCCATAAATTAATAGAAAGTGACCAAATGATATGAACTCTGATTTCATAAGGTAAGCCCTCCCAAGGATGATGTTCCAGGGAGAACAGTGGTGTTATGGAATGAACTGCGTTTCTCAAAAAGATATGTTGAAATCTCAAACCCGAGTATCTTAGAATGTCACTTTATTTGGAAATGGGGTGATTGATGATGCAATCAGACAAGTTAAAATAAAGTCAAATTGAAATTTTCTCACTGCTGGTGGGAACATAAAATCCTGCAGCCACTACGGAACACAATTTGGTGGTTCCTTGGAAAGCTAAGTACAGAATTACCGTATGATCCAGCAATCCTGCTACTTAGAATATACCCAGAAAATCTGAAAGCAGGGATGTGAACAGATATTTGTACACTAATGTCCATAGCAGCATTAATCACAATTGCCAAAGATGGACACAATCCAAGTGTCCATCAACAAATGAATGGATAAACAAAGTGTGGTTTTACGATGGAATATTATTCAGCAGTAGAAGGAATGAAATCCTGATCCATGTGACAACATGGATGAACCTCGAGGACATTATGTTGAGTGAAATAAGTCAGATGCAAAAGGACAAATATTGTACGATCTTACTGATATGAGCTGATTATAATATGTAAGCTCATAGTTACAAAATATGGACTAGAGGTTGCCAGGATATAGAATGAGGCTAAAGAATAGGGAGTGGTTGCTTAGTATGTGCAGAGTGTTTAACTAAGGTGAACTTAAAGTTTGGAAATAGAGGTGACTAACTCAATGTGAGAATAAGTAAAGTGCTGATTGGTGTGCAAGTATGGTAAAAAGGGGAAGTTTTGAGTCATCTATGCCACCAGAAGGAACGTTGAAGTTTAAAACATGAAATTAGCAGTAATATTTTAATACTCTTTCATCAATAGTAGCGTGTACCACACCAATACTATGGGTCAATAATAGGAGGAACATAAGAGGTGTGGGAGGATTAGAGTTTTTTTTTTTTCTTTTCTTTTCTTTTTTTTAGGTGCATGGTCCGGGAATCGAACCCGGATCTCCTGCATGGAAGGCAAGCATTCGATCACTGAACCACCTGTGCACCCTCTTTTTATTTTATTTCTTTTCTGGAGTAATGAAAATGTTCTAAATTTGATCATGGTGCTTTATGCACAACCCTGTGATAATACTGTGAGCCAGTGATCGTTTACTTCAGATGGCTTCTATGCTGTATGAATATATCACAATAAAATTGCATTAAAATGTAATGAACAACAACAATCAAAGAGGAGTAGACACTTAAAACTGCTTGTTTAAAGGCAACATAATTTGTTGAAAGAACATTGCAATTAAACTTTTATTTTGGACATCCTCATGCAAAAAAATAATAGTCATACTGGAGTTGGGTGGATCCTTAATCCAATATAATAGGTGGCCATATAAGAAGAGGAAATTCGGACACAGACAGACACAGGGAGGGGAATGCCCTGTGATGACCCAGACAGAGCCTGAGACCAAAGCCCAAGGATTGGGGGGAAATCACCAGAAGTCAGGAGAGAGGCATGAAACAGCGCCTTCCCTAGAGGCGTCAGATACAGCAGCTAGTGCGCTCTTAGCTAACACGCCATTCTGAAATTAGAGCTTCTAGCTTCTGTGATGCCATGGCAATGGTTCATGTTGTTTTAGGCCTCTCGTTTGTGGTGTTTCTTTTGGCAGCTCTAGGAAACTAAGACAGTGGTGAGTAGAGCGGGCTCAGTTGCTGGTCTGCTTGGGTTTGAATCTCAGCCCCACGGCTGCTACCAACGCCATCGCATGAGTCAGTTTCCCCTTCTGTAAAACAATGAAGAGGAGAACATCTCATTCGTGGTGCTGTGAAGAGTAGATGAGTTCACACCTATAAAGCACTGAGAACAGGGCGTGAGTACATGGTAAGGTCTATGTGTTAGCTCTTACTGTTTTGTTTCACTTACTATTAGTCCTTCAGCTGCAATGGCTTATGCACAGCGCACATTGCAGGGCTGCTCTGAAATGCTTCTGACGTGGGCTTTGCCACAGAGGTGGGAGGGTTAGGAGCTCCCTGGTAATGTGGGACAGAAATCCCAGGATCAGCAGGGAACCTGGCTTCAAGGGATTGAGAAAACCTTCATGACCAAAAGGGGCAAGAGAGAAATGAGAAGAAATAAAGTGTCCATAGCTGAGAGATTTCAAACAGAGTTGAGAGGTTAATCTGGAGATTATTCTCATGCATTATATAGATATCCCTTTTCAGTTTATGGTAAATTTGAATGGCTAAAGGAAAGTACCTGAAACTATAGAGCTGTGCGCCAGTAGCCTTGTTTCTTGAAGGTGATTGTATGAAGATATAACTTTTACAATGTGACTGTGTGATTGTGAAAACCTGTGTCTGATGTTCCCTTTATTTAGGGTATGGATAGATGAGTAAGAAATATGCATAAAACATAAATAATAGGGGAGCAAAGGTCAAAATGTATTGGGTAGATGGAAACACTAGTGGTCAATAAGAGGAAGGGATAAGGGTATGGCATATGAGTTTTTTTTTCTTTTTATTTCTTTCTGGAGTGATGCAAATGTTCTAAAAAAAGATCATGGTGATGAATACATAACTAGGTGATGATATTATGAGCCATTGACTGTACACCATGTATGGAATGTTTGTATGTTAAGAATGTGTTGTGTTTGTATGTTGTTTTGTCAGTAAAAATATTTTTTTAAAAAAGCTCTGTGATATATCCACACTATCTGTGTATAAAGCACCATCACTCCCAAAACACTAAGTGGAGAGGCTTGTTCCTAATCATCCCCATGGATTTGCCTTTCAGGGAATCATTTACCCAGCATTTTCCTTTCCAGATTGCTCTTGATGTTGATTTAGCCCAAGTTCTTCTAGACTTGCTCTGTAATAACCACTTGGCCACATCGTCTGGAGTACTCGGCCAGCCTGAACTGAGATGTCCCATAAAGTGTAAAACACACTCCAGATTTCCAAGGCTTGGTACGAGGAAAAGGATGGGAAATGTCTCACCATTCATTGTTTATATTGAGTGCATGTTGAAATAAGAAGAATTGGAATATACTGGGTTAAGTAAAATATATTATTAAAATTTATTCACCTGCTTCTTTTTAGTTTTTGAAGTTTTCTTGGCTATAAGAAAACTTAAGCTCTCCCATGTGGCTAGATGTGTGGCTTGTATTCTATTTCTGTTGGGCAGAGTAGATCTGGATGAAGATGTTGGAGAGGGAGAAGGTGGGAAATGGGCACCTGCTCCCTTTAACTGCTCCCTGGGATGACCACAGCCAGTGCAAGGAAAAGCCAATCAGATAAAACAACTCACTGAAGCTAGTTAGTGAATGCTGACAGCTTAATATGTTACCCTGCCACCAGCATCTTCAGTTCAAAAAGATGTCTGTGTCGCTGTACTTATTGTAGCTCATAACATGCATTGAATTCTTCTTTGTACTACTCTGCTAATCTCTTTACATGCATTATTTTACCTAAATGTTTTAGTTTGCTGAAACATCTGAAATGCAATATGCCAGAACTGGGTTGTTTTGTGTGTGTGTGTGTGTGTGTGTGTGTGTGTATTTTGCATAGGCAGACACTGGGAATTGAACCCGAGTCTCCAGCATGGCAGGCGAGAATTCTGCCACTGAGCCACCATTGCACCGCCCTGGGTTGGTTTTTATGATGGGGATTTATCAGCTTACAAACTTACAGTTCTGAGGCCATGAAAATGTCCAAATCAAGGCATCAACAGGGGATGCTTTCTCCTTAAAGCCTGGCGATCTTGGGCTCCTCTGTCCCATGGCAAGACACATGGCTTGCCTGCTAGTCTCTCCCTTCTTTCCTGGGTTTCATTGCTTCTAGCTTCTGGCTTCAGTGGCTTCATCTCAGCTTCTGTGTCTTTTTCTCTCTATTTTATCCTCTTATAAAGGACCCCAGTAAAAGAATTAAGACCTAGTTGGAGCAGTCCTCAACTGAAATAACCTAATTGAAAACTCCCACCCACAATAGGTCTATACCTACGGGAATGGATTAGCTTTAAGAACATGATCTTTTGGGGTCACAGAGCTTTAAGCTATCATGCCTAATATTCAAAACTAGTCTACAAAACCAGTTTGTCCCCCTTTAATGGATGAGAAAATCGAGGTTTCCCCATGTTAAGGCAGATTTTCAGAGGCTTTATACATCACAAACAAACTCAAGAATTCTGACTGCAGAATCTAACTCACAACTTCTGTGCCAATGAAGAATTTCACTTTCTAATGATGGGTTTATTTGGGGCGCTACAGTCCCTGGATTGAGCAGTCCTTCTGGCAGGACCAGGGGGCTGGGAAGAATTCTTGTGGTGCGGTGAGTGAACAGGAGTCAGGGTGGATTTAGGTCAAAGCAGTTCTGCCACAAGATGATTTAGAGTGAGTTATTTAATCTCACAGAGCCTCAGTTTCCCTATTTGTCAAAAGAGATAATCATACCTTCCTTATTGAAATGTGAGAACTCTATAAGATTATTTCTTTACCAGCAACACACCCAATGACTTTGGGGCTGGCTCCCCACCCCTCCATTTTATCATTTTACATACGTTTGGAATGAATGATAAAATCTATGGATGACGGTGCATGGTGGTTCAGTGGTTGACTGTTTGCCTTCCATGTGGGAGACCCGGGTTTGATTCCCAGCCCATGCACTTCCCAAACAAACAAACGAAAAACCAAACAAAACTTTAGCAAATGGTGCTGCAATAAGGGGACACTCACATAGAAAAAGAATGAAATGTGATCCCTGCCATACAGCATAAAAATAATAATAATAATAAAAAAACTATGGATGATAAAAACAGTTTTAAAAGGGAGGGAAAAAAATAGGGTCCTAAAACTTTAACAGACAATTTCTCAAGTGGTGTTTGGCATGATCAAGCAGCGCTACAATGGACGGAAGAGAAAAAAAAAAATCTTTGCTCATCCCAGCAGTGAGACAAAGCCTTTGAGCCATTGTCTTATTCATAACTAATCCCGATGGGTTAATTGAATGGATTTCATAGCAGTCTCCATTGATTTTTAAAATATTCACGTTAAGTCAGGAGGATTTAGGACTCTGGGCTTCTACTATGGTCTGGACGTTTGGGCCCTTTGTCGGCATCTGAGAACTCTAGAGGGAGGGAGAGGAAGACGCCGTTTCTAGAACGTTTATCTCCCAATGCCCACCTCCTGACCCCACTCTTTTGAAATCATCAACTGTTACCGCATGATGCAAGAACAGTTGCTAGGTACAGTGAGCAAACAAATTTGGTTTGATTTTAAACCTTGCCGGGCGAAAACCAGGGCCATTTACATTTCTCTCACGTAAAATGTTCAGGAGACTCTCCTGTAACCAAGGAATTAGGATTGAAGGGATGATTTTGATGACTGAATCATTATATAGATATTTCTTTTTGCTTTGGGGTATATTGGAGTAGACACGGGGAAATCCCTGAAATCTCTCTATTCTAGTCTAGCTGCCTTGATCTCTGATAATGATTGTATAGTCTTTATCTTCTACTCCTGTGATTGTGAAAACCTTGTGACTGTCCTTCATTTGTACCCAGTGATCCAGTTTTGTTGACTTCAGCGTTTGTGATCACTAAAGACAGCCCCTAATGTTTATTAATGAAGGGTCCTAAGTCAGCCCAGAACTAACCCACCCCAAGTCCAAAGTTATCTTGATAACTGAGACTGGGTTGAAACAATGTGGGCCCACCTGACATGTTCAGTAGCTTAGACTTTAACCTATAAGTCACCCATACCTCATTATAATACTAAAAATCATGTCCATCATCATATTAAGGCCACCATTTCTTTACATATCTGACTAAGCATGTCATCCATTTGCACATGCTCAATAATTAGATTGTCTCTAATTACATCATCTGGGGCCATTATGCTCATTATCCTAAAACTTGCCCATCTTTTAATTCTATAAAACTGTTAGAATTATTGCAGTTCAGAGAGACATGATTTTGGGCCAATAGGCCATCTGCTCTCCTGCTTTATTTATGCCTAGCAATAAACTTTTATCTCTCTTGAAATACCAGTGTCTCAGGATTTGGTTATTTGAGCACATCGAGTAAAATAATCCATTGCCTTTGTCTAGCAACACTCTTACCTTCTCAGGTCTGGGCAGCCACTGAGGAATTCTGCTTCACCCTCTCTCCCTGAATCAAAAAAATCAGTGATTTGGGGGCAGGCAACGGTGACTCAGTGGCAGAGTTCTTGCCTGCCATGCTGGAGACCCAGGTTCGATTCCCAGAGCCTGCCCATGTCAAAGAAAAAACAAATCAGTGATTTGGAAAAGGAGTCTTGGGAGAGAAATTGACCAGGCCACTTCTCAGTTCCCTTTAGTTGCGTAAGCATCTATTTTACCTTAAATGTCAAGTTGAAAGAGGAGGACCAGTTCTTAAGAAAAGAAGTCCCTTTTCTGTATAGATGTTGACATTTGCATCTGTACAGAAGAGGGATGGGGCATGGCCTCTGAAGGTCCAGGGCATCTTGCCATCCCCTCTGGCTCAGGGTGACTCCCCCAAGGACTGCAAGTCTTTGGAGCTGTGGTATTGATCTCCGCCTTGAAAAAGTGTCGAGTCAGATGCAGTGTCTTTTTCTGCATGGAGGGCAAGAAGGTCAAGCAAAATTGCAGTCTTCCTTGTAGCCAAGTCAGTACTTGGCAGGAAAGGCAGAAAAAGGCTGTGAGGCTCTTCCTCAGGACCCTGTTTGGTAAATGGAGAAGCCCTGCTTTACATCCTTCGTATGAATTTCCAATGTTTGCTTACGTTTCAATCTTGCTTTGAGATTTCAAAATAGGCATCGTATATTTGGCTCTTTGCATGAAAACATCTGTCACAGGCTAGGAAATCTTAATGAAGTGAAGTTACATGGTTAACTCAATTTGCAGTAGCTCCTTCTGGAATTACCCTTTAAAATCGCAGACCAGCCTTTAGAAAGCACCTGTTACAGCAATGGTCACTAGTATAAGAAAGTATGGGGTCCCAGCAGCCCAAAGCCAGCTCATCTTTCGGCCATTTAGAATCGCCTTTGCAAAGGCAGCTGAGGCTGTGAGTTCTGTGATTTCATTGTCTGGGCTTTTTGTTTCCATCTGACTTGTACCAAATGCGGGTTCACTAGCGCCGAGGAATTCTCATAGATGATGCCAACTAACAGCAATTATTTCCTCTTCCCTGGCAGGGAGACACAGTAAATATCAGGCGCCTTAGATGATGAAAAACTTCATGTTGTTTTCTCTGTTATGCATATGTGTACATGAATATCCATACGTTTTTATTTCTATTTGTGGTTTAATAATGGATTCGCAAACCTGAAATTTTCTTTTTAATTTTCTGCCAGTGATCTACCCTGGAACATTCTCTCAGGTGAATAATTTTTTTCTATGCTCTACTTCCCACTTTTTTTCTTCAATAGTTTTTATTTTTGATTGACCACAGATTGTCTTGGACAAAACAGTGGCCTAGGAGTGAGAAGATCTGGGTTACAGAGTCTTTGGTTTGTCACTAGCCATATGACCTTAGGCAAATCCCTTAATTTCTTAGCCTCTGTTTCCTTTGTCCACTGTGGAAAATGGGCCACCCATTCCACTGGGTTGATGTAAGAATTGAATGAGAGAATATTTATGGAAACTTTTCATAAATCAGAGTCCTTGCTCATAAAATGTCCAAGCCCAGTATATAACCTCTTTCCTCGTTCCAAATTTTCTTTAGCTGTCCTAGAAATTCATGGCCATATTGCATAATAACACAGTTTACATGCTTTGGGGCACTTCCAGTGTGTAAAGCAAAGTGTTAAGGGCTGGGAGTGGGAGGAGAAAGGTAGAGGTTCAGAAATAAATAGGATGTTGTTTCTGCCCTCAATAGTCTTTACACTGGAGATAGATTTGTAACATGGATAGGCTTGTTAAGAGTGGTTTTTAACTCACTGGTTCCAAGTCCAATGGCTAATGAAGCTTAAAGATGATTGATGTTGCATTGTGTATAGAAACCTCTTTATGTGTCATTGTGAAATAGTTGCAGTGAGTATTACAAAAGTTAAGAGATGTGTACAGTGTGATCACATACTCACGACAGAGGCAATTTTGTAGATTTGTGCTTTGTAATTCTAAGCAGAGTTCTTCCTTGTTAGGTAGATTTGAGGAGCTAGCCGCTGCTGCTGTACTCTAATTCCACTTTCTAATAGGGAAAGGATGTGGCTGAATCTTTGGCCCTCCCCCTTCCTGCCATTTCTGCAGAAGTAGCTGGCAAACCCCCAAGGCAGAGAAAGCCTCTGTGCTTATAGTATTTGCTAACCCCTCCAGCCCCATCTGTACCTTCTCACCGCTTATTTTAAGCAAGTTTTTTCTTTTCTTTCAATTGAAAGAGACTTTAGTCATCATTTAATCACACATTGATTTTTTTATCATATAGCTATGCATTTATAATCACAATTGATCTTTTCTTCTTTTTTGTGAAAAACAACATGTATACAAAAAAGGAGTAAATTTCAAAGCACATTTCAACAATTAGTTGTAGAACAGATTTCAGAGTTTGGTATGGGTTACAATTCCACAATTTTAGGTTTTTACTCCTAGCTGCCCTGAGATATTGAAGACTAAAAAAAATATCAGTTTAATGATTCGGCAATCATGCTTGTTTATTAAACCCTACCTTATCTGTATAACTCCACCATCACCTCTGATCCTGCTGTCTCATTGTTTAGGGGTACTTGGGCTATGGCTATTCAAACTTTTTCATGTTGGAAGGGGAAGTCGATAATATGGCATGGGGGATGGAACTAGCTGATGTTCTGGAGAGGCTGGCCGGTCTGTATTTCAGTTCCCACCACTTTTAAGATGGTTTAATCCCACATAGCATTTCCCTGCCCCCTGCCCCCATCCCACTCTCACTCCTACTGCCCTCATTCCACCAAACTGGCTAAATTTACCTACACTTATTTGAATCTCTCTAAAACTGACCTTATGTTTTTGGGAGGGGCAAGTCTTCATACTCATAATGTAGCTTGTAAAATACCTCCTCCCACCCACCCCCACCCTTTAAAAAAAAAAATGAAACAAAACTTACCTCTATGGAACTAGGATGTGAGACTGGTAGGGTTTTTTTTGGACGCAATGACCAGGAACCAAACTTGGGTCCCACGTAGCACACGAGCATTCTTCCATGGAACCACCCTTAAAGCTAGTAGAGCTTTTTTGGAGAGGGGTGGGGTTCTGGGAAAGTCTGACTGGACCACTAATGCCTGGTTGGAGGGGGCGGGGGTTGGGTAGTCACCAGGAAAGGAAGATAAAGGAAGTAGTTCGCCCAGAGATAAGGCTATAAGGGGTGAGTATATGTGTGTGTGTCTATCATTCATCTTTTTAAGAGCATAAAGAAAAATGTAAAAAGAAAATCTGAAATCCCACCCCACTTTATAACTGGGTGGCATCTCCTTATGAATACCTGGGCATATCATTTTGACATGAATGGGGTTCTATCATGGGTACCATTTTGACCATGAGGATCTTTTTCATCATTTTCCAAGTGATGCCAGTTTCCTCTAGGTTCAGAATCTTGTCAAGTTCACACAGCGAGCTCAGGAGCAGACCTCTGCCTTGCTCACCAGAGCTGTAACCAAATAACCAGACTTTTTTTTTTCTTTCTTTTTACTGTATTTTATCCCAATGTTTTCTGGAATGTTACTGAATTAGATTATCAGGGTATTAATTGTGGTCCTAATTACCATAATTAATGAAAGAACACTCATCCTTAATTTCAGTGTGGACACAGAGAATGTGAAATCAGTTTTCTCCTGAGAGAAAGGCTAAGGCTGTGAATGTTTAAGCTCCTTTAACTCACTGTTAAACTTAAGCCAACTGGAGCTTTCTGGAATCTGGGCTTGTGTTGTGCACATGGCTGCTGGGTCAGTGGCTCCAACTGTAGTGCAATCCTGAAAGCCCCTGCCCCCTATTCTTACTATGCAGAAAATGGTCCAAGCACTGCTTTTGTCTGAAGAAGAGCTGCTAATTAGAGGTTTTTTTTAAATAAACATTATTTTGGAATAATTTCAAATGCAAGAAAAGTGGCAAAGACTGTATAGAGAATTCCTGTATGCCCATAATCCAGTGTCTCTTTTCCCTGCTATCATTTCATATTGCCCGTGTGAGCTGGTCTGAATCTGTGGTGGACCCTAGAAAAGCCATGTCCTTTGATCCTCATTCAGTTTTGCTGAGCAGGAGCATTTTGATCGTTTCCATGAAGATGTGACCCACCCAATTGTGGGTGGTAACTTTTGATTAGATGATTTCCACGGAGGTGTGTCTCCACCCACTGAAGGTGGAGTTGCTTGCTGGAATCCCTTAAAAGAGGAAACATTTTGGAGAGAGGCCCTTTTGGTCGAGCCACGTGAAACCAGCAGATGCCACCATGTTCGCCATGTGCCCTTCCAGCTGAGAGAGAAACGTTGAACATCTTCGACCTTCTTGAACCAAGGTATCATTCCCCGGATGCCTTAAATTGGACATGTCTATAGACTTGTTTTAATTGGGACATTTTCTCAGCCTTGGAACTATAAACTAGCAACTCATTAAATTCTTCCTTTTAAAAGCTATTCCATTTTGGGTATATTGCATTCCAGCATCTAGCAAACTAGAACACCATGTATATTTGTCGAAACAAAGAAGTCCACGATGGTACATGAAGATTAACTAAACATCAGCCTTCATCCAGATTTTGTCACTTTTTTCCATGACTGCCCTTTTTCTGTCCCAGATTCCAGCCTGGGACACCACATTTAGTTATCCTGTCTTCTTACTCTCTCCTCTGGTCTCTAATAGTTTCTGTCTTTCCTTGCTTTTCAGGACCTTGATAGTTATGAGTGCAGGTCTGGCATTTTGTAGAACATCCCTCAATTTAGGTTGGTCATGTGGATTTTCTCACCAGTAGACTGGGGTCATGGGTTTGGGGGGGGAGAAGTCCAGAGAGGTGAAATAACATCATCTCCAAGGTTGGGTACCTGCTCTGCTCTCTACTATAACTGCTGATGTTATATTTGATCACTTGGGTAAGGTGGTATTTGCGTGGTTTCCCACACTCTGAAAGGGTGTCACTTTCTCTAGGCTACTCTCAGGGAGAGGAGGAATTAAGCCCCACCTCCTGGGGAGAGGGAGGAAATAGATGTTTTTTTGAGAACTGAGGATCACCCAGTTGTGTCCTTCCCAGTTTAGAATCTGTCATCTCTTTCTACGATGGAACTCTGCAAGGGAGAATGTGGCCATGATTGCATAGCTTACCAAGAAATTAATTTGTGTTCTAGCCCTGCAGATATAGGTAATAATGTTGAACAGGAAATAGACCAGTGAACATGACATAAAGGGGGAGGCAGACCAGGGAGGTTTAAACCAAATTCTTACAGGAAATCACTGTGAGGTGTACACATATGTGTACAACTGATGAATTTTCCTCCATGAATACATTTGTGAGAACATCACGACAATCAAAATACTGAACATATCCATCAGTCCCAAAAGTTTCCTAGTGTCTCTTCATAATCTGTCCCTTATTTGCCTCCGCTTTCTATCACTATAAATTAGTTTGCATTCCCTAAAATTGTATATTAATGGAATCAGATAATAAATACTCTTTTTTTGTTTTCTGGTATAGCTTCTCTCACCCCGCTTAAGTATTTTGAGATTCATTCAGGTTGTTGTATATTATCACTGGTTCTTCTTTATTCCTGAGAAATATTGCATTGCACAGATATATCACAGTTTATTTTTAATTTTTTTGTTAATTTTTAAATTAAAAAAAAATATGACAAGAAGGAAACACAAACATTCTTAACATATGATCATTCCATTCTACATATATAATCAGTAATTCACAATATCATCACATAGTTGCATATTCATCATCATGATCATTTCTTAGAACATTTGCATCAATTCAGAAAAAGAATTAAAAAGACAACAGAAAGAGAAATAAAACGAAAACAGATTAAAAAAATTATACATACCATACCCCTTATCCCTCCCTTTCATTGATCACTAGCATTTCAAACTAAATTTATTTTAACATTTGTTTCCCCTATTATTTATTTTTATTCCATACGTTCTACTCGTCTGTTGACAAGGTAGATAAAAGGAGCATCAAACACAAGGTTTTCACAATCACACAGTCACATTGTGAAAGCTGTATCATTATACAATCATCTTCAAGGAACATGGCTACTGGAGCACAGCTCTACATTTTCAGGCAGTTCTCTCCAGCCTCTCCATTACATCTTGGATAACAAGGATATCAAGTTTTTAAATCCCTTCGTTTGTATTTGTATTTGGACATTTGTATTTCCAGTTTTATCTTTTAATTTTTTTGTATGCTGTATGGCAGGGTCACATTTCATTATTTTTCCATGTGAGTATCCTGTTATTGCAGCACCATTTGTTGAATTTTTATTTGTTTTTTGGGGAAGTGCATGGACCAGTAATTGAATCTGGGTCTCCCACATGGCAGGCAAGAGTTCTATCACTGACCTACCCTTACACCCCTGTATTTCCAGGTTTTTTTGCTCTTACAAATAAAGGTGCCATTTTTTCATGTACTTATTTGCCATCTATGTAGCTTCTTTGGTAAAGTATCTGTTCAAATCATTTGCCATTTTTAAAAATTGGGCTATTTTTCTTCTAATTGAGTTGTAAGAGTTCCTTATATATTTTAGATATGCAATGTTTGCTGGACATATGTTTTGCAAATATTTTTTCCCAGTTTGTGGCTTGTTTTTTCATTTCTGTAACAGTCCTTCGAAAAGCAGTTTTACATTTCTTTCACAGTTTTATTGAGATATAATCACACACCATACAATCTATCTAAAGTGTACAAATCAGTGGCTCACAGTATCATCACATAGTTGTGCATTCATCACTACAATTCTAGACATTTCCACTAGTCCAAAAAAAACTTCACACACACAAAAAACCCCACAAAACACCCCACCTAGTACTGATTCCTAGCATTGGTGTGATATATTGTTACTGCTGATGAAAAAATATTATAATTTTACTGGTAACTATAGTCCGCGGTTTGCAATGGGTACATTTTCCTCACATCCCCCCTCTATTATTAACTCTAATGTAATAGTGACATGCATTTGTTCTAGTTCATGAAAGAACATTTTTATATTTGTACTATCAATCACAGTCATTGATCACTAAAGGGTTCACTGTGTGAATAGTCCCATGTTCTATCCTCTAGCTTTCCTTCTAGCATCATACATGACTCTAAATTCTCCTTTTCGACCACAACTATACACATAACTCAGTGCTGTTACTTACACTCACCATAATGCGTGACCATCTCTACCCATTCCCAAATATTTACATTTAACCTAGTTAAAAAGTCTGTGCACTGAGCATCGGCTCCCCATTCTCTAGCCTCATCCTATCTCCTGGCAACTTATAGTCTAGATTTTATCTCTATCAGAGTTTACATATTATAATCAATTCATATTGGTAAGACCATATATTAGTCCTTTTGTGTCTGACTTATTTCACTCAACATAATGGTCTCAAGGTTCATCCGTGTTGTTGCATGCTTCAGGACTTCATTCCTTCTTATTGTGGAATGAAGTTCCATCGTATATATATATATATGATACATTTTCATCATATATATATATATATATATATATATATATATATATATATATAATACATTTTGTTTATCCATTCATTGATTGATGGACGCTTGGGCTGTTTCCATCTTTTGACAATTGTGAATAATGCTGCTATGAACATTGCCTTGCAAATGTCTGTTTACCACCCTGCTTTTAGTTCTTCTGGGCATATTTCTAGTAGCTGGACTGCCGGATTATATGGCAGTTCTATACTTAGCTTCCTGAGGAAGTGCCAAACTGTCTTCCATAGCGGCTACACCATTTTACTTTCCCATCAGCAATGAATGAGTTTTCCTATTTCTCTACATCTTCTCCAACAGTTGTACTTTCCTATTTGTTTAATAGTGGCCATTGTAGTAGATCCAAATGGTATCTCATTGTGGTTTTATATATAGATATATACTCATGTGTTATTTTATTTGCTGCCATTTTGGAAACATTCCAAAATTCATGATGGAAATTTCCTTGCTAAAGTGTTGCTCAACATGACAAATTTCTAACAAAAAATATTTTAATGTGTAGTGCCTTCATTTTACTCTTGAGGAATCACCATGTGAAAATTACATTTAGGTGATAAAACTCGGGCTACAAATACAAAATAAATATCAACTGATACTGTATTTCTGGGTTTAATGGAAAACATAACAGTTGTGATAGCCATGCCTAACACCTTGGCTAAGTGAAGAGAAAACGGGAAGGGCGTCATAGAAGCGTGCAAAGATTTTATAGTTCAAATAATCCTTAGCCCTTCTGAGGAATTAGAGACAGGATATATGTTCTCAATATTTCTGTAATATGGCGATTTCAGTCATTAGTGACCATCATTCAGTTCATGTGTTTAAAGTAATTGCAATTATTTTTGATCACTGAAAACTGGATTCAAATAAGCTATAGCTCAGTGAGCTATAAATTCAAAATATATAGTTTACATTCAAAAATATAGTTTAAATCTGGAAAGTTTAAGGTAAAGGAATACTTGTAATTCATAATCACCTTTAGATATAATTGAAACTACAGTACTATACCATACATAATTAATTCCAGTTACCATATTATATATTTACGAGTCATCAGCAGCACAAACTTTTATGCTCCCAAAGAATTATTGATCCAGTAAAATGGCTACATTTAATTTTCCTTTAAAGACAGATTTACCAAAGTAATAATTACATATTTTGCCTAACATCATATAATCTGCAAAAAGTTTCCAAGATAGATTCATTTCTTGTTCGGTTTTCAAAAATAAATAGTGGCTTTCTAAGTGAAAACATTTACATTCCTAGCTCTCTAAAGTAAACATAAAAAAAGGGGGGGATACAAAAAAATGATCTCTCGACTTTTGAAGAACCCATCCCATAAAGTACATAAAGCATTTTTTTTCCCAACACTTCCTCAAATTCAAAAGGTATTTATTTACTTCCTTAGAGCATGTTGACCTTCATTTCAAGCCATTCAGTCGGCTTCCACGCCCACACTGCAGCTTCCATTAGATGACCGTGGAATTTCTCAATCTTCTTTACATCTTGAGCTTGGTCTGTTCTATACTCAAAACAAATGAAATCATCTGTCATTTTAATATGCAGACTCCCATCCCAATGCCTATATTTGGGAACTGCATGCGCCTTCATAGGGTCTGCGAAGCAGAGCTGCTCAGCCACACAGCTGAACTGTGGCATCATGGGCTCGGGATGGAAAGGAAGATGGAGGAAAGAGAGGAAGGCTGTGGACTGGAGGGGGTGCAACAGCCCCACCCACCTACCTACCTCCCATAGCCACCACCTCATTGTGGTTTTGATGTGCATTTCTCTCTAATAGTGGGTGAGGTTGAATGTCTTTTCATGTGCTTTTTCTTTCTTTCTTTCTTCTTTTTTTTGTATGCTGTATAGTGGAGGGTCACATTTCATACTCTTCTATGTGATTAGCCCGTTATTGCAACACCATTTGTTGAATTTTTGGGGGGTGGAGGAGAAGTACATGAGCTGGGAATCTAACCCGGGTCTCCCTCATGGCAGGCAAGCATTGTCCCACTGAACTACCCTTGTGCTTTCATGTGCTTTTTAGCCATTTGTATTTCCTTTTTGGAAGAATATCTACTCAAGTCTATTGCCCATTTTTAAATTGGGTTGTCGGTCTTTTTATTGTTCAGCTGTACTTTATATATTCTGGACATTAAACCCTTATCAGATATGTGGTTCCCAAATATTTTCTCCCATTGAGTAGCCTACCTTTTCACCTTTTTGACAGAGTCCTTTGATGCACAAAAGTATCCAGTTTTGAGGAGTTACTATTTATATATTTTTTTCTTTCCTTGCTTGTTCTTTGGGTGTCAAGCCAAAGAAATGTCTGCCTACCACAAGATCTTGAAGGCATTTCCCTACATTTCCTTCTGAGGCTTTATGGTCCTGGCTTTTATATTTAGGTCTTTGACCTATTTTGAGTTATTTTTTGTATAAGGTGTGAGATACGGACCCTCTTATATTCTTTTTGGATATGGATATCCAGTTCTCCAAGCACCATTTGTTGAAGAAGCTGTTCTACTACAGTTGAGTGAACTTGGCAATTTTGTTGATAATCAATTATCAACAACAATTATAAATGTGCAAATCTATTTCTGAACTCTCAATTAATTCCCATTGATTGATATATCTTTCTTTAAGCCAGTACCATGCTTTTCTGACCACTGTAGCTTTGTAATACTTAAAGCCAGGCAGTGTAAGTCCTTCTTTTTTTTTCAAGATGTTTTTGGCTATTTAGGTCCCCTATCCTGCCAAATAAATTTGATAATTGGCTTTTCCATTTCTGCAAAGTTGACTGTTAGAATTTTTATTGGGATTGCGTTGAACCTGTAAATCATTTTGGGCAGACTTGACATCTTAATGATATTTAGGATTCCAATCCATGAAGAAATAATATACTTCCATTTATTTAGGTCTTCTCTGATTTCTTTTAGCAATGTTTTATAGTTATATGAATACAGGTCCTTTACATCCTTGTTTAAATTTATTCCTAGACATTTGATTATTTTAGTTGCTATTATAGATGGATTTTTTCTTCATTTCTGAGATTGCTTACTACCAATGTATAAAAAACACTACTTTTTTAAAAAAATTTGTTTATTTATTAATTAAAAAAATTAACAACAAACGAACAAAAACATTCTTAACATAATCATTACATTCTACATATATAATCAGTAATTCACAATATCATCACATAGTTGCATATTCATCATCACGATCATTTCTTAGCACATTTGCATCAATTCAGAAAAAGAAATGAAAAAGACAACAGAAACTGAAAACAGAAAAAAAAAAAGATTATACATACCATACCCCTTATCCCTCACTTTCATTGATCACTAGCATTTCAAACTAAATTTATTTTAACATTTCTCCCCCCTATGATTTATTTTTATTCCATATGTTCTACTCGTCTTTTGACAAGGTAGATAAAAGGAGCATCAGACACAAGGATTTCACAATCACACAGTCACACTGTGAAAGCTATATCATTATTCAATCATCCTCAAGAAACATGGCTACTGGAACACAGCTCTACATTTTCAGGCAGTTCCCTCCAGCCTCTCCACTACATCTTGAACAACAAGGTGATATCTACTTAATGCATAAGAATAACCTCCAGGATAACCTCTCGACTCTGTTTGGAATCTCTCAGCCATTGCCACTTTGTCTCATTTCACTCTTCCCCCTTTTGGTCGAGAAGTTTTTCTCAATCCCTTGATGCTGAGTCTCAGCTCATTCCAGGATTTCTGTCCCACGTTGCCAGGAAGGTCCACACCCCTGGGAGTCATGTCCCACGTAGACAGGGGGAGGGAAACCCTACTGATTTTTCACATTTATCTTGTATCCTGCCACCTTGCTGCCGTTGTTTATTAGCTCTAGTAGCTTTGTCATGGATTTTTTTTTTTTTGGCAATTTCTGAATATAGGCTTATGTCATCTGCAAACAGTGAAAGTTTTACTTCTTCCTTTCCTATTTGGATGCCTTTTATTTCTTATAATGCCGAATTGCTCTAGCTAGAACTTCTAATACAATGTTGAATAATAGTGATAACAGTGGGCATTCTTGTCTTGTTCCTGATTATGAATGGAAAGCTTTCAGACTTTCATCATTGAGTACAATGAGAGCTGTGGGTTTTTCATATATATCCTTTATCAAGTTGAGGAAGTTTCCTTCTATTCCTTTATTTCCAAGTGTATTTATTAAGAAAGGATGCTGGATTTTGTCAAATTATTTTTCTGCATTAATCAATATGATCAAGTGGTTTTTCCCCTTTGAATTCTTAATGTGGTGTGTTATATATAATTGATTTTTTGTGTGTTGAACCACCCTTCTAAATTTGGAATGAAATCCACTTGATCATGGTGTATGATTCTTTTAATGTGCTGTTGGATTAGATTTGCAAGTATTTTGTTGAGGATCTTGCATCATATTCATTAGAGTGATTGGTCTGTAATTTTGTTTTCTTGTAGGATCTTTATCTGGCTTGGTATTAGGGTGATGTTAGCTTTACAGAATGAGTTCGGTAGTGTTCCTTCCTCTTCAATTGTTTGGAGGAGTTTGAGCAGCATTTGTAATGATTCTTCTTGGAATGATTGGTAAAATTCACCTTGGAAGCTATCTGGTATGGGCTTTTCTTTGTTGGGGTTTATTCTGATAACAAATTAACTTATGATTGGCTTGTTGGGGTCTTCTATTTCTTCTATAGACCATATACGTTTTTCATGAGTTTCTAGGAAATTGTCCATTTCATCTAAGTTGTCTAATTTGTTGGTATACAGATATTCATATTACCCTCTTATATTCTTTTTTATTTCTGTGGGGTCAGTAGTAATGTTCCCCTATCATTTCTGATTTTATTTATTTGCATCTTCTGTCTTTTTTCCCTGTCAGTCTAACAAAGGGTTTGCCAATATTATTGATCTTCTCAAAGATCAACTTAAAAAACATTTTTATTGCTAAAACAACATACAAACATTCCATACATGATGTACAATCAGTGGCTCTCAATGTCATCACATAGTTGTGTATTCATCACCATGATTATATTTTTGAACATTTGCATCACTCCAGAAAAAGAAAGAAAAAAAAAAAGAAAGAACTCATACATACCATGCCCCTTCCCCCTCCCTTTCACTGACCACTAGATTTCCATCCACCCAAATTATTTTAACCTTGTTCCCGCTATTATTTGATTATTTTTATCCATATTTTTTACTCATCCATCCATACTCTAGATAAAAGAAGCATCAGACAACAAGGTTCTCATAATCACACAGTCACATTGTAAAAGCTGTATCATTATACAGTCATCTTCAAGAAACATGGCTACTGGAACACAGCTCTACATTTTCAGGCAGTTCCCTCCAGCCTCTCCACTACATCTTGAACAACAAGGTGATATCTACTTAATGCATAAGAATAACCTCCAGGATAACCTCTCAACTCTGCTTGAAATCTCTCAGCCATGGACACTTCATTTTTTCTCATTTCTCTCTTTCCCTTTTTTGGTCAAAAAGGTTTTCCCAATCTCTTGATGCTGAGTCCCAGCTCATCCTGGTATTTCTGTCCCACGTTGTCAGGGAGATTTACACCCCTGGGAGTCTTGTCCCACATAGAGGGGAGGGCAGTGAGTTCACTAGCTGTGTCAGCTTAGACTGAGAGGCCACATCTGAGCAACAAAGAGGTTCTTTGGGGGTGACTCTTAGGCCTAATTTTAAGTAGGCTTAGCCTATCCTTTGCAGGAATGTTTCTTAGGGGTGAACCTCAAGATTGAGGGCTTGGCCTATTGATTTGGTTGTCCCCGCTGCTTGCTAGAATATCAAAGGTCAACTTTTGATTTTGTTGATCTCTCCCCCCTTTTTTTCCTTGTTGTTGTTCTCGATTTCATTTATTTCTGCTCAAATATTTGTTATTTCTTTCTTTCTCCTAGCTCTGGGATTAGTTTACTGTTCTTTTACTACTTCCTCCAAGTGTTCAATTTGGTGTTTGATTTTAGCTCTTCTTTTTTAAATGTTAAATGTTTAGGGTTATAAATTTCCTTCTAAGCACTGTCTTTGCTGCATCTTGTAAGTTTTGATATTTTACATTCTCATTTTCTTTCATCTTGAGATATTTCCTAATTTCTCTTGCAATTTATTCTTTGAACCATTGATTGTTTAAGAGCGTGTTGTGTAACCTCAATATATTTGTGAATTTTATTATTGATTTTCAGCTTCATTACAGTTTGGTTAAAGGAATGCTTTGTATATTTCAGTCTTTTTAAGTTTTTTGAGACTTGTTTTATGGCCCAACATTTGGTTCATCCTCGATAACAATCCATGAGCATTTGAGAAAAAAAATGATATCTTGCTGTTTTAGGGTGTAATGTTCTGTAAATATCTGTTAGGTCTTATTCATTTATCAGATTATTTAAGTTCTCTGTTACCTTATTGATTCTCTGTCTAGATGTTATATTTATTGATTTAGAGTGGTATATTGAAGTTTCCAACTATTATTGTAGAGGTGTCTATTTCTGCCTTCAGCTTTCCCAGTGTTTTCCTCATGCATTTTGGGACAACCTGTTTAGGAGCATAAATATTTATGACTCTTATTTCCTCTTGGTAGACTGCCCCTTTGTTAATATATAATATCCTTCTTTGTTCTCTTGTAGCATTTAAAATCTATTTTTCCAATATTAGTTTATCTACCCCAGCTCTATTTTTCACTACCGTTCACGTAGAATATCTTTTTTCAGTCTTTCACTTTCAACCTATTCGTATCTTTGCATCTAAAGTGAGTCTCTTATAGATTGCCTATAGAGGGATCATATTTTTTTTTTATCCATTCTGCCAATCTGTGTCTTTTTATTGGAAATTTTAATCCATTAATATTCAATGTAAAGACAGTACTTTCTTCAGCCATTTTATCCTTTGGCTTTTATACATCTTTCCTTTTACCCCTTCAGTTACCCTGTCTGATAATCTTCATTTCTCACTCTGCTCCAAACCTCTCTCCTCTCTTTTCTTTTCAGCCTGCAGAACTCCCTTTAGTATTTTCCTGTAGGGCAGGCCTCTTGTTAATTAACTCAGCTTCTGTCTATCTGCAAATATTTTAATCACTCCCTCATTTCTGAAGGACAGTTTTGCTAGATAAAGAATTCTTGGTTGGTCATTTTTCTCTTTCAGTGCCTTAAATATATCACACCACTGCAGTCCCAGCTCCATCATCTCTGATAGGAAATCAGCACTTAATCTTATTGTGGGTTCTTTATATGTGACTAATAGAGTTCTCTTGTTGCTTTTAGAATTCTCTCTTTATCTTTGGCAGTTGACATTCTGGTTCATATATATCTCAAAGTAAGTCTATTAGGGTTTATTCTGTGTAGAGTACATTGAACTTCTTGGTCTTATATCTTTACGTCTTTCATAAGAGTTGGGAAATTTTCAACCATTATTTCTTTGAATATTCTTTCTGCCCCTTTTCTCTTCTCTTCTCCTTCTCAGAAAACCATGGCATACATGCATGTATGCTTCACATTATCATTCAATTGCCTGAGACCCTGCTTAAGTTTTCCATTCTTTTCTCTGTCTGTTCTTTTGTCTATTTGGTATCAAATGTTCTGTCTTCTGGATCACTGACCCTTTCTTCTACCTGTTCAGATTTGCAGTTGTATGCCTGTAGCATATTTTTAATCTCATCTATTGTGCCTTTCATTCCCGTAAAACCTTCTGTTTTTCCTTGCATGCTTTCAAATTCTTCTTTATTCTCACCCAATGTCTTCTTTTTTTTTTTAACATGGGCAGGCACTGGGAATCTAACCCAGGTCCTCTGGCATGGCAGGCAAGCATTCTTGCCTGCTGAGCCACCGTGGCCTGCCCACCCAATGTCTTCTTGATATACTTTATCTCTTTAGCCATATTATCTTTCATCTCCTTTAATTGATTTAGGAGATTTGTCTGAACATCTTTGATTAGTTGTTCCAAATACCGTGCCTCCTCTGAAGTTTTAATTCATTCCTTTGACTAGGACATATTTTCATTTCTCACTATCGCTTGTCATTTTGTGCTGGTATTTGGTCATCTGATTATCTTAATGAGATTACTTGGAAGTTTGGTTTCCCTCTTTTGTCTAAGATTTTGTTATTGATTGGGTTCATGTTAAAGCTCTTCTTTGGCATTTGGTTTGTCATTTACCAGTCAAACCAGAACCAGGGACCTTTGCAGAAGAGTACACAAACCAGTTCCAAGGAATCTTGAGGAGAGGGTCATGATAGCAACTTCGAAGGCTGGAAGTTGTTATCATGACCCTCTTCCCAGTAGATGGCGCTCTCTGTCACGCTATTCCACACAATTCTTCAATGGCAGGTTATTATAATCCTGAGGCAGGTGGAAGCAATGATGCCACAAGCACTTGTCCTGAAAGGGCCAAGGCTTTGGGACCCAGAGGTCCAGTTTCACAGGCCAACAATTGGATCAGAACTGTGCCACACCCCTCTTGTCGGAGAGAAGGGCTTCCTTGACTGTTCCAGTCTGCAGCAATCCTCTGGGCAGGAACCCCAGGAACCAAGCCGACTTGAGGGTGCTTGCCTCCAGGGTGATGGCTGGGTGCCGGAGCCATGGCCAAGTGCGTCACTCACTGCAGTTTCTCCATCATAGTTTCGCTGCTGCAGTTTATCCATCTCTTTCCTGAATGTAGCACTGCATACCCATGGTCTCCCAAGGCCCAGAATTGCTTAATTTTTGTATATAGCACGATGTAAGAGTCGTTCATTATTTTATACTGGCTAACCAATAATTCCAGCACATTTTTTGGGAAAGATTATTTTTTTCTCCATTGAATTTCATTGACACCTTTTTTGAAAATCAACTGACTGTGTACATGTGAATTTTATTTTGGACTTTCTTTTCTGTTCTATTGATCTATTGTGTATTTTTATGCAAGCACTTCATTGTCTTGGGGACTGTGGCTTTGTAATAAAATCTTGAAACAAGTTCCCCAAATAAGTTTTTCTTTTCCAAACTTGTTTTGGCTATTTTAGGTCCTTTGCATTTCTATATTGATTTTAGGATTAGCTTGTCAATTTCCATTTTACAAAGCTTGCTGGAATTATGACTGGGAGTGTATACAATCTGTACATCAATTTGAGGGAAAATTGACTCTTATTTTACATTGAATCTTCCAATGTATGAACATGGTATGTTACACTATTTACCTAGGTCTTTTTGGTAATATTGTGTAATTTTCAGTATACATCTTTTGTCAGATTTGTTCCTAAGAATGACATCTTTTTAATATCATTTTAAGTGGTATTTAAACTTTCAGATTCCAAACGTTTATTGCTTAATTACTGTACATTGATTTTGTAATTTCTTAAGATCTTGCAATCTTGCTACATTAGCATATTCTGGTGGGGATTTTTTGTTGTTATTGTTTTAGATTCCATAGGGTTTTCTACAGAGAGGATAATATTATCTGCAAGTAAGGACAGTTTTATTTCTTTCTTTCCAATCTGGATATCTTTTATTTAGTTTTCTTGTCTTATTGAACTGGCAAGAACTTTCAGTAAAATATTGGATGGAAGTAGTGATGGACATTCCTGTTTTCTTCCTTATTATAGGGGAAAGCAGTTAATTTTTCACAAGTAAGCATGATATTAGCTATGAATTTTTCACAGATGCCCTTTAACATGTATAAACAAATTTCCTTCTATTCTTAGTTTGCTGGAAGATTTTTTTTTTTTAATCAGGAATGGATGTTGGATTTTGTCAAATGTTTTTTTTTCTGCATCTATCGAGACAGTCATATGATTCTTCTGTTCTATTATGCTACTATGATACATTATATTGATTGGCTTTTAAATGTTAAGCTAATCTTGCATTCCTGGCATAAACCCCATCTGGTCATAAAGTATTGTCCCTTTTCACATTGATTTGATTTGTTTAAATTTTGTTAGGAATTTTTACCTCTAATTTCATAAGAAACATAGGTCTTTAGTTTTATTTTCTTAGAATGCTTTTGGTTTGGAAATCAGGGTAATTCTGACCTCATAGAACGTATTGGGTAGTGTTCTCCCCTCTTCAATTTTCTGAAAGAGTTTGTATAGAATTTTCACCATGAAAGCTTTCTGTGCCTGGGGGTTTTTAACTCCAAATTCGATTTCTTTAACATATATGGCTATTTGCATTATTTCTTATTGAGAGGGCTTGCTAGTTTTTGCCTTTCAAAGAATTTGTCCATTTCATCTAAGTTGTCAAACTTACTGGTGTAAAGTTGTTTATAATACTTCCTTATTGTCTTTTTTAATATCTATGGAATCTACAGTGAGCCCCCTTCTTGTATCTGATATTGGCAATTTGTAACTTCTCCCTTTTATCCTGATCAGTATGTCTAGAGTTTCATCAACTTTATTGATCTCTTTAAAGAACAAGTCCTTGATATCACCAATTTTCTTCATTTTTTTCCGTATGTGATTTTATTGATTTCTGCTTTTTATCTTTGGCAATTCCTTTATTCTGCATGTTTTGAGTTTAATCTGACTTCTTTCTGAAGTTCATTAAGAATGAAAGCTGAAGTCATTGATCAGAGACTTTTATTGTTTTTAATGTAGGTGTTTTGTGCTAAAACTTTCTTCTAAGTGCTGTATTGGCTGTATTCCACAAATTTTGATATGTTGTGCTTTCATTTTCATTAAGTTCAAAGCACTTTCTAATTTCCCTTTTATTTCTTTTTTGGACTATGAGTTGTTTAGAAGTATGTTTTTAAAAGTGAAATAAGATGCCCTCCTGTTACTGATATCTAGTTTAATTATATATAATCAGAGAACATGCTTTGCATGACTTGAATTCTTTTATATTTATTGAAGCTTGCTTTATGGCCCTAAAGACGGACTGTTTTGGTAAATGTTCTTTGTGCACTTGAAAAGATTGTGTATTGTCCTATTATTGGATGAAGCTTTCCATCAATGCCATTTAGGTCAAGTGTTATTCAAGACTGTTATATCCTTGCTAATTTTCTGGCAGCATTTAGTCTAGTTCTGATTTTATTTGTTCTAATAAGACAGTCCTCTTTTGGGTCCTCCATCTGATGTGCAGTGAATTACAAGAGTTTTCTCCTCTGGCTGGTAGGAAGACAAGCTGTTCCAATCTGTAAAAAACCTTGGTGATTCTTCCCTTTAATCCTTTTAGGTAGCTCCTTCTCTATCTCTGGGTAGATTCCTTATACTAATTGCTGATCAGTACTCGCCAAACATACAAGGGAGACCTTATTTCTATATATATGTCTGGAGTTTTCCCTCTGTAGTTCTCTCTTTTCTGTACTCTGTCCTCTGAACCTCAGTAATCCTTACCTCCTCCAGCTCCCAAATCTCTCTGTTCAACCCATGGAGACTGCTAGGCCCAACCTAGGATCCCCTCTTGCTCTGTGGCTGGGAAACTCTCTCTAGACAGAAAGCTGGGGCAATTGTAACACTCACTTCATTTATTTCCCCCCCTCTCAGGGGTCCAGTGCTACGGATGTGCTGTGTTTAAAAACTTTTAGCAGTAGAAATGATGATGCGTAAGGGTATCCTGGCTACTGCATTCCTGTCTCATTGGACTTTCATTTTGGTTTAATAACTTACCTGAATTCTTCCCAATAAAGTATACACCAGTATCTTCCTTCTTTTGGACCCAGGTATCCCAGTATGTGAGAGGAGAGGATATTGAGAATCGTAACCTCAGTAGAACCACATGTTGTGGAGACTGGTTACCCCAAAAGAAAGTGGGCTGTTATCAGAGCAGATAAAAATCCATAGCCTCAAAAATAAATAAATAAAAATTTAAAATCCATAGCCTCTATTACAGGAAATATTGCAAATGACTGTTTCCTGGAAAGGACAGTGAATTTTTCAATTTCCCATGTGCCACAAGCCTCTTTGCTTATCTGAATTCTTTGAGTTCAGATATTCCTCAATTATACATTTTACTTCCTAGGCCTGGGCCCAACTGTTTTCCCTACCATTCTCTAGGAGAGTCACGTTCTTGAAGGCTTTGTCCCATGCCCTTCTTCTGGATTTTAGTTGCAATGAACGTAACAGAGACTTTTCTTTCCAAAGCAGAGAGAACATTTTTCTCCCTCACTTATGCTTCCTTGTAAAGAGAATCTGTTCTTTCCATAGTTCTGGTGCTGTGTAACCAAGAATTACACTTTCCCCCCTCACCCCTACCCCCACAATCCCCAATAATAGCTGCTTGGACTTAGGGTAGGAATCTGTCCAAAATTAGGCTCATCAGGTACATTCTCCCAGGAATTTCTATTCAAATCAGTATTATATTAGTGGTTTTGTTGGTTAGTGCTTTGGTTTGCTAAAGCTGCCAGAATGCAGTATATCAGAAATGGGTTGTCTTCTACAATGGGGATTTATTGACTTACAATTTACAATAATTAGGATGTGAAAATGTCCAACTTCAAGGCAGCCACAGGATGATACCTTCTCTGAAGAAAGGCTACTGGCAATTGGACTCCCTGTCACACGGGAAGGCATTTGTCAACGTCTGCTGGTCCTTCTCTCCCAGGTTTCCTTCCTTCAGCTCTTGGCTCCGGTAGCTTCCTCTCTCAGCATTCCTGGTTTTTTTTCTGTCAGCTTCTCTTAATTTCATCTCTCAGCTTCTGTATGTATTTTATCCTTTTAGAAAGGACTCCAGCAAAAGGATTAAGACCCACCTTGAATGAGGCGGGTCACATCTCAATTGAAATAACCTAATCAAATGTCCCACTCACAATAAGTCTACACCCAAAGGAATGGATTAAAAGAACATGGACTTTTCTGGGGTATATAACAGCTACCAAACTACCACACTCCAAACTGTCTTGTTGAGCCTGATTTTAGGGCGGCCATGGGAGACCATGTGCAAGCTGGTGAGAAAGCAAAGGAGGTCTACAGATGCTCAGAGAGAAACAGGGCAGGAGTTCTGTGGCCCAAAGAGGTGGAGAGAAGGCAAGTGGTTGTGTATATAATCCAGCTACTCTTTGTGAAATTGAGTGATTCCTTTCTTTGACCTTCTTTGAATGGGGTTCTAGCTCTCACAGTCATGTATTCCTAAGACTCCCACCAAATGGGCTGAGACCTGGTTCTGATCCTAGAAGCCCTTCATTCTTGTTATCACATCTCTTTGGTCTGTTACCTTGGCCTTGCTCTTGTTGATTAAGTATCCAGCATATTTTATTCTCTCTTACGCTTTTCCATTCTTGCTTTAGGCTCTCCTAGGTTGCTTTTCTAAGTTTCAAATTCACCATGATTTGATTCTTTTTGTTACTCTTATTATATCTATATTTTTCTGATTGCTATAAAAATCTGTCCCTGCACCCAAATTTGATGCAACTTACTGCTCTCTAGTCTCTCCTACCCCTAGCTCAAGTCTGTACATCATCCACCCTTTTATACTTACATTATACTTATACTCTAATAGCATTTTATCTCTTTAAGAAACTTTTCACCATTCCAAAGGCAATTGCTTATTATAACAAATTGAAATGATACAGAATATATATACATTTAAAAATTAAAGTGTTCTAAAAATCAAGGTGGAAGTATCAATAATAGGGAGGCATATGGGAATGCTGTAATTTTTACATGATATTTCTGTAAATGTACAACTTCTCTAATTAAAATTTTTTTTTTTAAGATATCCCTTGGGGACTTCTTTTCAAGGCAAGCATGGGAGACACCTTCCAATTGTGCTCACTTCTACTGAAGGGGTGTAGAAGTGAATGGACTACCCAGCATTGTCCACGTGCCTTCCTTAGAACACTAACTAGTACCTTGGTTACTGATAAGGCTTGTTTAATGAAAGGGTTCTGTGCAAAAATGACTCTGGTGATTACTGAATTAAGTAAAGCCAGACACCTCCTTTATTGCATAATTTCTCAAAAGCTTCAATGGGCTTGTTTGAATTTTCCATCTGGAAGGGCAAATGCTGAATGTATTTCCCAAATTATCATTCTTTGCAGAGTAAATCCATAGCAGATGTTGATCAACAACTAGCAGACATTTAAACTTGAAATATAAGACAGTAGATCAAAACATAGATCTTGAGCCCTGTTTTGGTTAGTCATTCCATGGTTCCACATTGGTAGGCAAATGACTCAGGCAGGGTATTAAATGTGGTGGTGGCCTGTGTATTTCAGTAGCCAAAAGGTAGGAAGTCAAAGAGAGCACAGGGGAAGAATTGGGAGGAAATGATAACTTCTTCCTCCTACCCAATATTTCCTGGTTCTGGAAAAGATCCTGGATATAGAAAGAGGGTCAGTATTGAAATTTTTTCCTGATGCAGCTCTTAATTTCATTAAGCTAAATCAAATTTTCCAGTACATAGAAAATAACCTAATAAAAATAATCTACATAGAGACAGAAAGTAGATTACAGAGTCCCAGAGGTAGGCATGGGGATGGGGCATGTGGAGTTCAGGCTTAGTGAGCACGAATTTCGGTTTGAGGTAATGGAAAGGTTTGGGTAATGGATCTGGTGAATGTAGTACAACATTATGAATGTAATTCACAAACTGAATTGTACACTACAAAGTGACTGAAGTGGGAAATTGTCATGTTGTATATAAGTTATCACAAAAAAGATAGTTTTAAAAATCCATATACTATTCCTTTTTCTTTTCATTAACATAGACTATGCAGATGTCTCCGTGACTTCACTTAGGAATGTCAGTTTTCCTACAATAATTTTGAAACCCTGTACTTCCTTGAAATGTTCCACACTTAATGATTCTCCTGGGCAGGGGTGGTGTCCACGTGGACATCCCGGGTTCCAGTATTTGTTTTTTAAAAAATGAAACCAAATAAAACATTTTCTCCATTTATTAAAGCAGTGCATACTCTGTAATACAGTGAAAGGAATAAAAATAATCCATAATCCCACAATGCAGAGGTATCAACTGTTAACATTCAAGTATTTACCTTCCAGAATTTTCTGAGTGTGTGTGTGTGTGTGTGTGTGCATGTGTGAAGAAACACATCTGTCTCTCCCCGCTGCATTCCAAGCACTTAGCACATGTCTAGGTCAGTCCCAGGTATAGAGAAGGTATTCAATAAATAGAGCAAAATATTTGTTCAGTTTACTAGCTGCCAGAATGCAATGTACCAGAAATGGAATGGCTTCTAAAAAGGAGGATTTAATCAGATGTTAGTTTACAGTTCCAAGGCCGAGAAAATGTCCCAATTAAAATAAGTCTATAGAAATGTCCAATCAAAGGCATCCAAGGAAAGATACCTTAGTTCAAGAAGGCCGATGAAGTTCAGGGTTTCTCTCTCAAGTAAGAAGGCACATGGTGAACACAGTCAGAGTTTCTCTCTCATCTGGAAAGGCACATGGGGAACATGGTCAGGGTTCCTCTCTCATCTGGAAGGGCACATGGCGAACACAGCATCATCTGCTAGCTTCTTCTCCTGGTTCTCTGTTTCATGAAGCTCCCCAGGAAACATTTTCCTTCTTCATCTCCAAAGGTCACTGGCTGGTGGACTCTGCTTCTTGTGGCTATGTCGTTCTGCTCTGCTCTCTCTGAATCTCTTTCATTCTCCAAAATGTTTCCTCTTTTATTGGACTGCAAAAACTTATCAAGACCACCCAAATGGGTGGAGACATATCTCCCCTAATCCAGTTTAATAACCACTCTTGATGAAATCACATCTCCAGGGAGATGATCTGATTACAGTTTCAAACATACAGTATTGAATAGGGATTATTCTGCCTTTATTAAATGGGATTTAGATTAAAACATGGCTTTTCTAGGGAACATACATCCTTTCAAACCAGCACAATATCTATGCACAAATGAAAATATAAAATTGGGATCACTGTACCTTCATTCTTAACCACTTAGTCCACTTAGAATTCTGTCTGACTCAGCACATCTCTATCAAGAAATATGGTCCACTGATGTGATAACTGCTGGGTAACTCCCTTTTGATGAGATGCAAGCTTCCTGATATCTTCTGAATGTTTGACGGGTCAGTTATTTTCACCAGCCTTCATTTCTTACACGAGCTAGCTGGGCATAAATCGACCATCCATGGGTCACAGAACTAAAATAAATATGAAAATTAAAATACGAAGAAATATCCATTATTGACAGTGGGAAGATAAGGGAGTTTCCAAGGATATTATTTCATGTCTTTTCTGCATTGACATCAATTACAAAGGTGTTTTAACATCCATTGAGCAACACGGCAATACTTATAGAACATTTATTCTATCCTTGAGCAATTTCTATGCTACAAAAGATTGCTGAAATAGTCTCAGCAAAAAGAACACTATTCACTTAATTTATTTATTAAAAACACAAACCATAAACCTCCCCTGTTTCAAAAAGGATGTGAGATAGCTCAGAATGTTGCTATCCTCTGAATTGGGCTACTAAAGTTATACACATTAGGGCCACGGTGGCTCAGCAGGCAAGAATGCTTGCCTGCCATGCCCGAGGACCCGGGTTCGATTCCCGGTGCCTGCCCACGTAAAAAAAAAAATAATAAAGTTATACACATTAAAATTTACATCATATTCCATTTGTATGAAGTCCCCAGAATAAGCAAATTATTTGATTCCTGGTGCCTGCCTATGTACACAAAAAAAATGTTAGTATGGGTTACAGTTCCACAATTTTCCATTTTTTTCTTCTGGGTGCTCCAAGACACTGGAGACCAAATGAAAAATCAATATAATGATTCAGCAGTCATATTCATTTGTTAAATCCTATCTTCTCTGTTATAGTCTTTCTCATTTTTTTCTTGTTTGTGAAAAACAACATATATACAAAAAAGCAATACATTTCAAAGTACATTGCAACAATTAGCTGTAGAACAGATTTCAGAGTTTGTTATGGGTTACAATTTCACAATTTCAGGTTTTTACTTCTAGCTTCTCTAAGGTACTGGAAAGTAAAAGAAATATCAATATAATGATTCAGCAGTCATACTTGCTTGTTAAACCCTACCTTCTCTGTATAACTCCACCATCACCTTTGATCTTTTTCCCATTCTTTACGATTATTTGGGGTATGCGCATTCTACATTATTCATGTTGGAAAAAATGTTTTTAATAATATGGAATAGGGGGATGGAACTAGTTGATGTTCTGGAAAGGCTGGCCCCTCTGTATTTCAGAATTTATCTGGTCCAGGGATCCATCTGAAGGTTTTAGGTTTCTGGAAAGTTATCCTAGTGCATTGAACCTTTGTAGAATCTTATATAAAGCCCTAGGTAGTCTTTAGGATTGGCAGGAATGATTTTGGTTGGGGTCTGGCAAGTTATGATAGGTAGCAATGTCTAACTGAAACTTGCATAAGAGTGACCTCCAGAGTAGCCTCTTAATTCTGTGTGAACTCTCTCAGTCACTGATAACGTATTTGTTACATTTCTTTTTCCCCTTTTGGTCAGGATGGCATAGTTGATCCCACGGTTCCAGGGCCAGGCTCATCCCTGGGAGTCATCTCCCATACTGCCATGGAGACTTTCATCCCTGGATGTCATGTCCCACGTAGGGGGGAGGGCAATGGTTTCACTTGCAGAGTTGGGCTTAGAGTGAGAGAGGCCACATCTGAGCAACAAAAGAGGTCCTCTGGAAGTAACTCTTCGGCATACCTAAAGGTTGGCTAAGCTTCTGTGCTACATACATAAGCTTCACAAGAGTAAGCCTCAAGATTAAAGGCTTGGCTTATTGATTTGGGTGTCCCTAATGTTTGACATAGTATCCAGGATTTTCCCCATGGTAAAGTTTAATACTTACATTGACCTGTCTTTGCCTTTTGAGCTTCTTACTTTTTGGTTTAGAAAGGTGTTTACCTGACTTGATACCTACCTCTAGGTATGCGTAAGAGTTACTTCCAGAGGACGTCTTTTGTTGCTCAGATGTGGCCTCTCTCTCTCTCTCTCTCTCTAAAGTGAAATGCTAGGCTCTGACCCTGATTCTGACATGTACTAATGTAAGACAGGTCATTTAATATTCCCAAGCCTTCATTTTCTTATGTTTAGAAAAACAAAGCAGGGGTATTGTCTTTTTTTAAAATGTATTTTCCGGAAGAGTGGAGCAAATAAAAATATATTCATTCATTCTGCTTATGTTTGTTGAAAGCCCACTATAATGTCTTACACTTTTCTAGGGACTGAAGATTTAACAGTGATTAGCAGATAGAAACTATGCCTGCCCTCATAGAGTTTACATTTTAGCATGGGAGGCAGACAATGAATAAGATAAATAAGCAAAGTGTGTACTATGTTAGCGAAAGATTCTAAGAGGAAAAAGTAAAGTTTCAGGGATGTGTTCACATGTTGAATAAGATGGCAGAGAAGGCCTCATTAGAAGGAAATGTTGTATAAAGACCTCAAGGAGGTTAAATGAGCCATGCAGCCACATGGAGAAAGGACCTTCTAGGTGGAAGGCAGTCCCTGTAGAGCCTGGAGGTGGGACTGGGCTTGGTATGGTCTGGATGGGTGAGCAAGGGGGAGACACCATAGAAGAGGTCACAGTGGAGTGAGCAAACTGTCATGTAGGGCTTTGGCTTGTTGTTTTTTGTTTTCTTTTTTTTAGGAGTGGTAGGTAACCATTGGAGGGCTTTGAGTAGAGGTTGGTATGGTTTGACTTATGTATTAACAGAATTACACTGGCTATTATGTGAGCTAAGGACAGACCAAGAGAGATATGCAGGCAATTTGGACCTGAATTGTGGCCATGGGGATGGTGATTTTACCCTACAGCATTTACCCTACTAGATTTTACCCTAAATTCAGTGAGAAAAAAAGAAAGGAGTTAGGGAACAACTCTCAGGTTTTGATCTAAGCAACTGGAAGTTTGAGTTGCCATTAACTAGAATTGGAATGGCTGCAAAGAACAGCAATTTGGCGGGTGGAGTCGGAAATATCAGGGGTTCAATTTTGAGCATGTGAAGTTCAAATTGCCTATTAGGTATTCCAATGGAGACACCAAGTAGATTCATGGACACTTGAACTGAGTCTGGCATTTGGGGACAGGTCCAGGCTGGGGATGTATTTAAGGATGCTATTACCATACAGACTGTGCTTAAGGCATCCAACAAGGCAAGTTCACCTAGGGTGCAAGCAGGGGAAAAAATAAAAGGAAGCCCAGGAACTGAGTCTTGGGGTCTGCCAACACTTGGAGGAATGGAATAATACCTCTATATCAGTGGTTCTTAACCAGATGCGTTTTTGCTCTCCAGGGGACATTTGGCAGTATCTGGAGACATTTTTAGTTGTCATGACTTGGGGTGGGTATGCTAGTGGCGTCTAGTTGATAGAGGACCAGGGATGAGCTAAGCATCCTGCAATCAGAGGAAAACCTCCACAAGAAAAAGTTAGCTGGTCCAAAATGTCAATAGTGCCAAGGCTGAGAAACCCTGGCTCTCAATGATAATGACATAAAATATGTGAAAACACTCTACGAATGCAAGCTGGTATTTGTGTTGTTTCACAAGACTTTTTCAGTATGAGGATAATTCATGGCAGTGGTAGCCAGTACTAGGCTCTGGGCTCATGTTTGCTGGATGGATCAGCGCATGTTGCAAGATTTAGCAAGGCTTCAACTCTAGTAATCAGGAGAAATTGAAGCTTCTAGGTTCCAGACGTCAGAATTAGGGGTCAGATGAGGATTCTATGTCAGATTTTCCTGTGGTGGTACTTACGCCTGATTAAAAATTACTTTTGCATGCCAGCTAATTTGACAAAAATTCAATAATTTGTCCAAAGAGCTCTCTGAAATATGGAAGAACATGAACATGATGGGGGAGTCATAGGAGAAGAAAAGGAATGAAAAGAGCAGCAAATGCGACTTCAAAGAGGAGATGTTGAATACTTGCAAATAGAATGATGTGTTGGGTTAAACTCTTCTCAAGAGAAATCATTCATTTATTGAAGATAACTAAGGATTTAGAGGACATTCTAAATGAGGGTAAATATAAATGTTATTGGCATTAGGCACCCTTAAGGAGTTTTGAATACACACCTCTTGGCTTTGGTTGCAAAGTTTAAAAAAAAAAAAAAGTTTTGTTTTGCTTTGGATATATTTGCCTAATCCTGATAAACCTTGCCCAAATAAGTGTCATCACTCTGTCCTTTGAAGTGCAAATATTTTACCCGCCTCTTTTAAAAGCACAAATATTATCTTTAATTTAGATTTCAGATTGTAAGAACATTCTCATGAAGTTAAAATAATCTCATCCTTTAATGTGCCCTTCAGTTGAACAGTGAGTTAGGCCTAGAGAAATGCTTGCAAGAACTTTGCTTTCTGAAGTCTCTGCAGGACAAAAGGAAGGAAACATTGTTGGGAGCAGCATATTTCATTGCACCCACTGAGACCAGGGGCCCCAACCAGGTCTGGTGCTCCACAGCTGTGTAGCTTCAGGCAAGTAGCTTACCTTCTCTGATGGCATTTTTCTTTCCTCTGTAAAATGCCAGGATGGGGCCCCATGACATCTCTGCTTCTTTCCAGTTCTCCTTTTCTGTTCTCTATTGTAACCATTTCACTTTTCTGAAAAAAAAAAAAAAAAAAAGCAAGAATTTAAAATTTAATGCTCAGATTTGGTCAAAAAGAATCAAAATGAAAATATTTAATTTTGATTCAATGACATGCCCTCGGATTCTGGGGGACATGAATAATTCTGAAAATATATCACGTAAGTGATTTGGCTGCCTTCATGTTCTCTCCCGGTTGCTTGCTCTCCCTGCTCACATTATGCCAAAGGGTCCTAAAGAGCATTCTGTATCCCAGACCTTGCTTTTCTTTCATCTAATCTGACCTCTCATCAATCCCATTTTGTGACACACTCTGCTGTGTGTCATTGATTGCTAATGACTGAATGAGATATGTGAACGCTATATCTATTCTTGATCAATAACTCATTTAAACTGTTTGTCTCCATAGGACACCTTTAAGGTTCACTGTGGATGCCTTGGCTGGCTGAAGGTGTTGAGACCTTGAGGAAGCCAGGTCTTTCATTGCCCCTCGAATGCCACATCAAACACTCCTTCTTACATCTTAGAAGATGTATTTTTCCCTCCAAATTGCTCATAGTCTAGTGGAGAATAAAATACAGTAATGGCACGAAAATGCTCAGACTCCCATCCATGGGATTTTTAACTACCTGAATGAAAGGGCTGAAGTGTCAAGCAATGCTTAACAGGACCACTGTGTGGCAGTACTATATCTTTTTTTTAATTAATTTTAAATTAAAAAAATGACAACAAAGAAACACAAACATTCTTAATATATTATCATTCCGTTCTACATATATAATCAGTAATTCACAATATCATCACATAGTTGCATATTCATCATCATGATCATTTCTCAGAACATTTGCATCAGTTCAGAAAAAGAAATACAAGACAACAGAAAAAGAAATAAAATGAAAACAGACAAAATTATACATACCATACCCCTTACCCCTCCCTTTCATTGATCACTAGCATTTCAAACTAAATTTATTTTAACTTTTGTTCCCCTTATTATTTAATTTTATTCCATATGTTCTACTCATCTGTTGACAAGGTAGATAAAAGGAGCATCAGAGACAAGGTTTTCACAATCACACAGTCACATTGTGAAAGCTATATCATTATACAATCATCTTCAAGAAACATGGCTACTGGAACACAGCTCTACATTTTTAAGCAGTTCCCTCCAGCCTCTCCATTACATCTTGAATAACAAGGTGATATCTACTTAATGCATAAGAATAACCTCCAGGATAGCCTCTCGCCGACTCTGTTTGGAATCTCTCAGCCATTCACTCTTCCCCCTTTTGGTCAAGAAGGTTTTCTCAATCCCTTGATGCTGAATCTCCACTCATTCTAGGATTTCTGTCCCACGTTGCCAGGAAGGTCCACACTCCTGGGAGTCATGTCCCACGTAGACAGGGGGAGGGTGGTGAGTTTGCTTGTTGTGTTGGCTGGAGAGAGAGGCCACATCTGAGCAACAAAAGACACTCTCTTGGGGGTGACACTTAGGCCTAATTTTAAGTAGGTTTGACCTATCCTTTGTGGGGTTAAGTTTCATATGAACAAACCCCAAGACTGGGGGCTCAGTCTATAGCTTTGGTTGTCCACACTGCTTGTGAGACTATCAAGAATTCAACTTGGGGAAGTTGAGTTTTCCCCCGTTCTCACCATTCCCTGAAGGGGACTTTGCAAATACTTTTCCACTCACTGATCAAATCATTCTGGGATTCATCGGGGCATCACTCTGAACAAACCAACAAAATCTAATGTCCTACCTAAGGTTCCATGTACTTATGTTGTTCAACCAACTATCTACATAAGTTATATTAGGACATGCACTAGTCAAAATATAAATTTTGTACCAAATAAACATTTTTTGCTTTAGTCTCACACATAAGTTGAAATTTAAAAATGTTAATTACCGGGCGGCTGCCGTGGCTCAGCAGGCAGAGCTCTGACCTGCTGTGCTGGAGATCTGGAGTTCGATCCCTGGTGCCTCCTGCCCATATGCAAATTAAAAAATATATATTAATTACCATCAATTTTCAGCACCCTGCAGTAATGACATTCCTTTGTTTTTCCTCATGCAAAGACATTTTAAAAATTTGTACATTTAGTCACTATCATTATACACTCTAGGCATTCCTAGATTATACCATCTCAATCTTTATTGTCTATTTTTCTTTGTGATTTCATTTATGCCTCCAGCCCTTCTCCCTCTATCATTCTCACATTCAGCTTCATTCACTGTTTTAACATAATTGTATTACAGTTAGGTAGTATTGTGCTGTCCATTTCTGAGTTTTTGTATTCAGTCTTGTTGCACAATCTGTATCACTTCAGCTCCAATTACCCAATATCTTACCCTATTTCTTTTTTTTTTTTTTTTTTTTTTTACATGGGCAGGCACCAGGAATCGAACCCAGGTCCTCGGGCACAGCAGGCAAGCGTTCTTACCTGCTGAGCCACCGTGGCCCGCCCTTACCCTATTTCTATCTTCTGATGGTCTCTGTCACCAAAGAAATATTCCAAGTTTGTTCACTAATGTCAGTTCATATCAGTGAGACCACACAGTATTTGTCCTTTTGTTTTTGGCTAATCTCACTCAGCATAATGTCCTTAAGGTCCATCCATGTTATTACATACTTCATAACTTTATTCTGGCTTACAGCTGCATAATATTCCATCATATGTATATGCCACAGTTTGTTTAGCCACCCATCTGTTGATGGACATTTTGACCATTTCCATCTCTTGGTAATTGTAAATAATGCTGCTATAAACATTGGTGTGCAAATGTCCATTTGTGTCCTTGCCCTCATATCCTTTGAGTAGAGACAGCATATAGATGGGTCCTGTTTTTAAATCCTTTCTGCCAGTCTATGTCTTTTGATTGGGGAATTTAATCCATTAACGTTTAGTGTTATTACTGCACGGGTAGTACTTTCTTCTACTATTTTGCCTTCTGGATTTTATATGTCATATCTAGTTTTCCTTCTTTTTACCTTTACTCATAGTCTTCCTTTCTACACTCTTCTCTACAGCTCTCTCTTCTATCTTTTCATATCTGTCTCTAGTGTTCCCTTTAGTATTTCTTGCAGAGCTGGTCTCTTGGTCACAAATTCTCTCCGTGATTTTTTGTCTGAAAATGTTTTAATTTCTCCCTCATTTTTGAAGGACAATTTTGCTGGATATAGAATCCTTGGTTGGCAGTTTTTCTCTTTTAATAATTTAAATATATCATCCCACTGTCTTCTCGCCTCCATGGTTTCTGCTGAGAAATCTACGCATAGTCTTATTGGGTTTCCCTTGTATGTGATGGATTGCTTTTCTCTTGCTGCTTTCAAGATTCTCTCTTTCTCTTTGACCTCTGACATTCTGATTAGTAAATGTCTTGGAGTATTTCTATTTGGATCTATTCTCTTTGGGGTACGCTGCACTTCTTGGATCTGTAATTTTAAGTCTTTCATAAGAGTTGGGAAATTTTCAGTGATAATGTCCTCCATTAGTTTTTCTCCTTCTTTTCCCTTCACTTCTCCCTCTGGGACACCCACAACACGTATATTCATGTGCTTCATATTGTCCTTCAATTCCCTGAGTCCCTGCTCATATTTTTCCATTTTTTCCCCTGTATTTTCTTTTTCTTGTCAGATTTCAGATGTTCCGTCCTCCAGTTCACTAATCCTATGTTCTGCCTCTCGAAATCTACCATTGTAGGTTTCCATTGTTTTTTTCATCTCCTCTACCATGACTTTCATTCCCATAAGTTCTGTGATTTGTTTTTTCAGACTTTTGATTTCTTCTTTTTGTTCATTCCTTGCCTTCTTTATATCCTCCCTCAATTCATTGATTTGGTTTTTGATGAGGTTTTCCATGTCTGTTCATATATTCTGAACTAATTGTTTCAGCTCCTGTAGCTCATTTGAATTGTTGGTTTGTTCCTTTGACTGGGCCATATCTTCAATTTTCCTAGTGTGATTTGTTATTTTTTGCTGGCGTCTAGGCATTTAATTACCTTAATTAGTTTATTCTGGAGATTGCTTTCACTTCTTTTACCTAGGGTTTTCTTGCTGGATGAATTTGTTGTCTCTCTGTTCTTTGACATTCAGTTCAGCT